>CP135534.1:2364187-2382485 GCA_032402905.1 Khaya senegalensis | reverse complement strand
TTTTAATAAAAAATTTTAAATATTATTATTTCATTAATTGAATAATTCATTAAATATGAATTAGTATTTATTTTATTTTTAAAATATAAAATAGAATAAATAAATAATTTTTAATTTTTAAAATTAAATTAATTTATCGATTCGATTTTAATTTTTTTATTTTTAAAATTTAAACTTATTCTAAAAAATTTATTTTGATTTGAAATTAATTTTTTTTAAGATTGATTCTCGGCGGTTTTGGGTTGAGCCGTCGTATTTGGAATTAATTTTTTTAGAGTTGGTTCCTGATTATTTCGGGTTGAACCGCTGCACACCCCTAATTAAATTGGCTGATGTTTTAAATAGTCAATGAAATAATTTTAATTGAAAAAAATAATTTTAATCCATAATTACAGTCTACGGCGACTAAATATCTGGAGAAGAAAGGCCAGGTCTCAGACACAGATGTTGTAATGTCCACATCCGCATCCGCATTCAGCAGGATTTCGCAGTCACTCATGGCTTCTAAACCCAAGCCCCAGCGCCTCCATCAATGTTAGTAACAAACTAAAACTTCATTTTCTTTATTTTAATTAACAAAACGCTATCTTAATGCACTCACTCACTCACTACTACCGAATCAATTAAACGATAGTTGCAGGGACTGCGCTTCAGAACATAGCGAAAAGGCCGAGGACGATGAGCACTGAATCCTCCATGAAGGATGCCTTTGCTAAATATGCTGACTACCTAAACGACCTCGTATTTTCTTTCCTCTTTTAACTTGCACTTTCTTTTTTCCTTTTAAATGTTCTGGTACAATAAAGAGGATAATATTATGAGTTTGCACGTGTCCACTATTGCGTTTGGAGTTTATTTGTTGAATCTTCGAATATGTTTTGAAATAGCCTTATGTGTAAGTTCTATTGTTTCAATGGATTTTTCGGAGTTTTTAATTGTTACATTTTGAAGTGGATTCAGAATTTGGCTATAAACTTAATGCTAGTTTAAGAATTGGAACTGGTTATGATGGGATTTTAAAATTTAACGGAATTCATGGTGAATAGATTGTTCTAAGTTGTTAACAATTGGCTGGAGTTGGTTGCGGGGCACCTGGTGAGGATTATAGTAGAATATCGCAAGTGAATGACTGGTTCTTGTTGATGTAATGACAGTGTTATTGATGCTTTTAGTGCTGGTCTGCTCAATGTTTATGTTACTGGTGCTGACATTCTTGTTGGAAAGAGTGAAGATGTTAGCAAGAAAATAGGAAAGAGTTCATTGAAGCACTTTAGGCTAAGAGTGTCAGAGGAATAATTTATGTCAGTCATGATGAATACTGATTTGGTATATTGAACCTTTGGTAGAGTGGCGACTGGTCTAATATTGGGTGGGATAGAAAATAAAGACCCTTGTGTGCTTCTAATTACTGCTGGTCATCGATGTAGCACGACTTTTGTGGTAAATAGAATTTAGTAATTGACCTAGTTCAGTGTGCGAATTTTACCCCAAAACATAATTTGAGGGGAAACATTTATCCCAAAATCCTTTTCTTGACCTGTAAATGGTTAAAATAGATTATTTCAAATCCATCTGCAGAAATGAAATCTCCCCTTGTGCCTGTTTAACCAAATGCAATTACCATTTTGTGTGTTTGAAGATGTTGAGCTTTAGAAATCTGGACCTTGATAGATTATTGTTGCTAATTCACAGGAACTGGTAGAGGGAAGAGCATGACAAACAATAGAAAATAAATGGAAATAGATAGGTTTCTAAGTTTATGAAAGGAGAGAGATGACAGTAGGAAAGAGTATCAGTTTTAAAGGATCAGAACCTTAGCATAGATTTGTAGTTAGCTTCTAGAAAGATAAGTATTTGGTTTCTAAGTTTACGAAAGGCCAGGGCTTGTGGGTTGTACATCCTATTGAGGAGAGGGGTGTATGGTTGTGCTCTTGTGGCATTTTATACCTATTTGTTCTGGAAATACATGTATGCAAGAGAGAATAGTAAAAAAACCTAGATAACTTGGGTGATGCGGGTAACTAATGCCACCAGCCTCATCAGTCCCTAACTCAACTGAGATTTTGGGCTTTTTTTTAACCCAGTCAAACATGTGTCATTACAATAAGGGTATCTCAGAGCTGCCTATTTGGCTTCGTAGAAACGGGGGTGTTGGAGGTCATTGCTGATTCTGGAAGGAGCTTGAGTGCTTTGCTAGCAATTTGCACACAGCCCTTCGGACTTGTAAACTGCATATTTCAGTCAAGTACAAGAGCAAGAAAAAAACCTTGTTGATGCTGTAAGCAGTGAGAACCCATTTCTATGTACCTATACTTAGTGGAATGTACCTCTTTATAACAGCAGACTGCAGCCATATCATTCATTCATCTAAAATGAAATTGGCTATGGAGATTGAAGTAATAGTGGTAATTGTGATGCGTTTGATATGACTCCACTGATAGTGAATGTTTGATGCTGCTTGGTTTTGTAGCTTGAAACTTACATGTTAATGGCTTTTGATTGTTTTATCATTGGCACTTGGAAACTCCAAACATAAATAATCAATAGTTCTGATGATCCTAAAAAGCAGGTTTGAAATTTTAGGAGTCCCAGATGTAACCTGATGATATGCATTAATTAGAATCATCTATTGTTACTGATTCAGTAAGTTTGATTTGCCATCAGGGGTACTGTAAACCATGAATTGGAGTTCATCTAAGAGATGCAACCTCTGATCAATTGGTGAATAGATTGCCATCTGAATTATAAGGGTTAACCAATGCTCTCCAATATACCCTATGGTGCAAACGTGGAGAAACAGACAGATTGGGCTTTTACATTGAGAGAGGGATAAGCCTAAGAATCACTTGACTGTAGCCAGCAGGCTGTCTATATTTTGCTTAATGTGAAATATCACCAAGCCCCAAACTTGATAAATATTGGAACTACATCCCTTAAAAATGAATTATTGAAATTGAACAAAGTAAAAAAGAAGAAGAAGAAGAAGAAGAAGAAGAAACTAGATCTTCTTTGCTGTTCTCTAATTCGATTAACATATTTATACATTCTAGCAGTGAAGCTGGATATGAGTTGCTCAAGCTGTTAGTAAGATGATAGTCAATGTATGTACTTGTGGCTTTTTGCAACAACAGCTCTAGTCACACACTTAACAATCTGGCATCACTTGGTGTGATCTATGCTTTTGCATTATCAAAACTTCTGTATATAATTGCTCTTCAAACTATTTATGTTTGTAGAATGAAAAACGGGAGAGAGTGGTAAAAGCAAGTCGTGATATTACCATGAATAGCAAAAAGGTCATATTTCAGGTGCACAGGTAAGAAGATTTTATTATTTTTATTTTTTTTCATTCTTGCTTTGTTAGAATGTCTTGCATCTTTTCTACATGCTTTATTAGGTTTTCCCTTAGGTTTTTATGGGCAATCTCTCATTTACTTGTATAATTTTGCTATTTCTATGCAAATGAATATATGTAAAGGGTTTTACATCATACAATTTTTTCAACATCGATCTCCTTGTTGTGATAAGAAGTTGTTGGTTATAATCGATGAGTTGATAATTTTGTAGATCTTGTGCAACATACTGCTTTGGCTTTGTTTTAGAACTCTTACCCTCCTGATTTTGCTATTAGAAGTTGAAATATAGGAGCTCAATTTTCATTATAATGACAGAATGAGTAGGAACAACAAAGAAGAAGTCCTGGAAAAGGCAGAAGCAGATTTAGAAGCAGTGAAGGATCAGTATATTTCCCGATTGGTGAAAGAACTGCAAGGGACTGATTTTTGGAAGTTAAGACGAGCCTACTCTCCTGGGGTAAAGTCTTCAAGTCTTTGACCCTTGCACTTTGAGGGTAGCAACGTACTGTTTGGTTGACTCATTTATTTTCGAGTCTTTGCAGGTGCAAGAATACGTGGAAGCTGCAACATTCTGTAAATTCTGCAGAACTGGGACTCTTTTAAATCTTGAAGAGATTAATGCCACTTTATTACCACTCAGTGATCCATCTATTGAGCCTTTGCAAATCAATGTCCTTGACTATCTCTTGGGGGTAATTGCCTAATGTGTATTATTTTATTGCAAGCTGAATCAAATTAAAGGCTGATGGCAATACTTGTGGTAAAAATAGAACAGGGAAAAAATAGAAACTACAGATTAAAAAAAGAAGAAGAAGAAGCACATGACAAACTCATATTGTAGTGTTATTAGAGTAATCTAATTGTCCCAATTTTTTTGATCGATCCTTTTCAATGACAAGATTGATTGCTACAGTGAATATCTCAATGCACACAGCCACCACACAAAATTTGAGGTGGTTCTTGTTTGTTTGCATGCGCTTTGTTGGCATAGGTGCTTACTTTTATTGTCATAGCTTGCGGATTTGACAGGAGAGCTGATGCGGTTGGCGATTGGTCGAATATCAGATGGTGAACTTGAATTTGCAGAGAAGATATGCAGGTTTTCACGTGAGATCTATAGGGAGCTGACTCTTCTTGCTCCACTTATGGATGATGGTTCTGATATGAAGACAAAGATGGATATAATGCTCCAAAGTGTGGTCAAAATAGAGAATGGTATGGTCTTAGTGGTTTACTTGCCCAAAGTTGTGAGCTTGGTCGTGTGTTAAAATTGAAGCTTTTGGGTATTTGTTACTACACATGAAGCAAAGACCTTCAGAACATTTTTTTTTAAAGAAAATTGATTTAGAAAAAGACATAAAAAGGAATTTAAATAATTAGAAGATTGTGAATATCTGGATTTGTTTCTCTTTAATTTTGTCATCTATGAGGTTTCGCTCAAAATTTTGAACTTGAGCATCGTGTCTACATCATTGCTCATGTGCACATAAAGATGGTACTTGGTCTTGTTACCAATTAGTGTGAGCACTACACAGCAGAAATGATGAGGTTACCCTCAATTTCAGAAAAGCCACATGAAATAAAAACAATTTTGTTGTCTTTGACAAGAATGGTGCCTTAGTTTTGTTTATAAACTTGTGATTGTAAAGCCAAGCAGATTTAAAAAATGAAGGATAAATGCTTTTTAGGTATTATTGAGTTAGAAGCTTGTATTCAACCAATTATGTAGAATTATAGTTTTATGTTGGGTCAAAAAGTACTTCCACTTTGTAGAATAAGATTTCCCAGAAAATTTTCAATTTATTTTTTATTTCTTATATTGGATGCCTTAATTGAGTTTCTGCTGCAGCTTGCTTTAGCGTCCATGTGAGAGGATCAGAGTATGCACTACTCGGATCCAGTGATGCAAGTTCGTTCCTGTTGGGGATGCCTAGCCTTGAGTCATGAGGTACTTTCTGCTTCTCTCTCATCATTATCACATGTTTTATCAGTTTTACCTTTTAAGCTATTTTGACCTACAACTGTTTTCCTTTTGTGTGGAAATAATTGAGGAAAGTTTGCTTGTCAAGGAAACAGAAAAAGTTTACCGACACCTAACAAAGTTCATTTCTCTCTGTACATCTGTGAACTGAAGATTTTAGGTGGGTAATCTTTTTATGGTTATTGTCAGCAATACTTTGCAAAAGCTGTGGATGGGCAAGTGATTTTGCATATGTTTTGGAGATATTTCATGCACAGTGTAGGTCCTGTAGAAAGCTTCAAAACTCCAAGCATAATTTTGTGCTACAAACATAGTAGATTGTGAAATTTTTTTTTTTAATGTATTAACATAGAAGTTTCTATTATGAAGTTGATGAACAGAAATCTAGATATCACATCTTGAATTGAATTTAATTTGTACAGTTGTTTTCGTTCATATGAAACGTCAAAACTTGTCTTCTCGATGGAAATTCCATACAGGAATATGTTGATATGGTCAAACTACAGTTAGCTGCATGCTTAAAGCTCCACTAGACCATATCTTTATTTATTTATTTTTGGTCCTTATTCTTAAGAAAAAATATGTGCTAGTTCGTTGCCACTATCGATACCTTCCTTTGGACAGGTATGTTGTTTAGTGCTGCAAGCTGAAAAATACCGTCGAGGGGCTGGCTTTTAATATACGCCGGTTGGGTTGGTGCCCATCGGGCAACAATTCCTAAACTACAGAAATGAATTAATGGTTGGTTTTTTAAGAGTGGTGAAGAGTCTTGAATGATATCATTTGTACTCTATTGGGATGATGGGACTAGGATTCACGTGGACTCCAATATTGGAGTTAAGGGTTTGTCCGAGCTATACCGTCCAGTTCTTGTACCGTCCCAAATTCTGTGTCTAGGTCGGACAAATATGTCTCTGTCCGAAACTCATTCTTTCTTTATAGTCTGGACAAATTTCTGACACCCCCCACAAACCCACCCACCACTCCCCCCAACCCCCCTCCCCCAAACCCCAACTTGGAGGGCATGAATACCAACCTTTTTGCTAGTGGGTGGTCGTCGATTTTTATACAAACTTGTTGTTGCTAATATGATACATCATAACGTATGCCTTGTATTAGCTCTCCGGTTCTAAAACTTAGAACACTCTGTATGTACTGTAGTGAATCCATTGTCGCACAAGCGAGAGATCCGACAGAAATCTTCCCAGTAGATATTCTCGTGAGTCCTGGGCTCCTGTCTTATTGTCTAGTACATGGCATCGTCTGCAAAAACACGGGTTATCTGTGAAAATCTCTTCCTGTGTTTACTTTTCCTTCACGAGAGTTACTTGCCACTTTTGAGTTAGGTGTTGTCTTGATCATTTAAAGCTTTCTTCTTCAGTCAGATGTAAAGAGACCTGTCACTAAAATATACCAAAGATTCCCATATCTAGAAGACAATTGGAGGGCTCAGTGTGATGATTTTGTGATCAATATTATCTAAGCTTGTCACGGATCTCACGCCAGCCATGTTACAGTACATAAATTAGATTTAGAACATAATTAGATGATAGTCTAGACATTTTTCTTTTATTTGGTTTAGTGAACTTCTGAGTCACTAGTCCTTGTTTGTTATCGGAACATTCTTCCCCACAACAGGGAAATATAAGATTGCAATGTTTTAGCATCAACACCTTAAAAAATGATAATCAAGTTCGCATTCATGCTTATCGTCTGTGGAAAGTGGAATGGAAACCCGTGGCTACAGCACAAAATGTGAACACAAATAAAGCTAATTTGGTGTGATAGACCATGGTAGTGGGGGGCTGGTGGACCATCCAAGTAGCTACTATACCTCACCGACAGTCTGCTCAGGTCCAAAAGCAGAAAGAAGAAAGACACTCCATACTGAAAAAGAGTTTTTGCTTTCTATACTTTTTAAAGTGCTGTGAATTCTCGATTGGAGAATTGTTTGGGTAGCTAGCCGGCTGTTTACCAGTGGCCTTTTCGTAGGCGTGTTTCCGATTTTTTGCAACTTTCCTTGTTGTCTGAAAGTGATAACTTTATTGGAAGTTGCACAAAAGCTGAAAAAGAGTTGTTGCTTTCTATACTCTTTTTTTAAGTGCAGTGAATTCTCGATTGGAGAATTGATTTTGGTAGCTAGCTAGCTAGCTAGCTGGCTGTTTATCAGTTTCCTCTTTCTGATCCCCGCTGATTAACGAACTAATACTTTATTAATTATTGATCACAGCATGTCATGTATACTATAGTTTAGTGAAGTTGAAACAGGGTGCGGTTATCGTTTCTGAGGGGCAATTTAACAAGTAAAATATAACTAGATTTCTTCAACAGAAACATGCTCTATTTAATTGGCCAGCCAATGCTGAATGAGCATAAAACTGCCGGGTTTAAATATTCTATGATTTCGTCAAGAATCAGCAGCAACATAAATCCATCAAGTATTAATAAATTTTAACCTGTCACTTGCGAGATCTTTCATGGATATGATTAACCATCAACGTAATTATCATACTTTTCGTTGAACATATATTTATTTAATTAACTGCATGTCGTTCAATAAGCTAGTACACCTAATTTGGTTACATTAAGTGATTATCTTACTCGTTAATAATTTAATCTTCTGCATTATTTATACTTTCTCTCAACCTGCTCCAATTAGAATATGGGTTATGTTTTGTATTTGATCAACTCCTCATTCTTAGACCTTGGGAGGCCAATGATCTAGTCCCCTGGTAACTAATAGATTGAAGTGGTAACGGAATACATGCAATTCAATAATCTCAAACATGTGGACCGTTGGTAGCGAAAGAAATTTTGACATATTAAATAAAATTATATATTTGATAACTATCTATATATATATATATATGTCACTTTTGGATAGAGTTGATGTTTCACTGGATAAAAGAAATCATTCCCAGAATGTTTAAGGGCCCAAAGCATAAACAAAAAAAAGGTTAATCCTGAGAGCAGTTATTTTTTTAGATTCGAATAAAAATTTTAGAAGATGCACTGTTGAAAGTTTTGGATGTTTGTAGAGAGCAAGTATTTATACGATGGCAGGAAACAATGCTGCTCAGTTCAGATCAGCAAACAACTCAACAATTTCTCTTTTGGCAATCATGCCCACAGTTGAGCCCTTTGCCCTCCTCCCCCCAGCTACGCCAAAAGCTGAACCTTCTGCTGCTACTGTTCCTAAATACTTGCAAGAAGATGAGCTGAGCAAAGAACTCAGGGACCTGATATCTTCTCTTCCCACTGAAAAATCTTGGGTTGTCAGTTATATTCATCAATATCAAGGCTTTTGGCACCCCACTAGGCAGTTGCTTGGAGTTCTAACATGTCAAGAAAAATTTCAAGCTCAAGATTCTGATATCCTTCTCGTTACCAATCCTAAATCAGGCACCACTTGGCTAAAGGCTTTAACATTTGCTTTAATGAACCGTTCTCGCTACGTCAACGATCCTCAACAACACCCTTTGCTCACAAATAATCCTCATGAACTTGTACCATTCTTGGAGCTTAAACTCTACGTTGACAATCAGGTTCCTGACCTCACCAACTTCACCTCCCCAAGGCTATTTTCAACTCACTTACCTTTTGTTTCATTGCCAACATCCGCGAAGGACTCAGCCTGCAAACTTGTGTATTTGTGTAGGAATCCTAAAGATACTTTCGTGTCACTTTGGCACTTCACAAACAAGTTAAGACCCGAGGACAAGGGTGCCAATTCTCTTGAAGAGGCTTTCGATAAGTTTAGCAGGGGAGTGTGTTTGTATGGGCCCTATTGGGATCATGTTTTGGGCTATTGGAAGGCAAGCTTGGAAAACCCAGAAAGGGTAATTTTCTTGAAATTTGAGGAGATGAAAGAGCAGCCCGCACTTCATTTGAAGAGGCTAGCAGAGTTCCTAGGATGTCCATTTTCGCCAGAAGAAGAGGCAAATGGTGTGGTCGATAATATCTTGAAAATATGTAGCTTCGAGCATTTGAGCAACTTGGAGGTGAACAAGAACGGAAAAATGACCTCCGGCGAAAATTATAAGACGTTTTTTCGGCGAGGAGAGGTCGGAGACTGGGTAAATTACCTGACAAAAGAAATGATTGAACGCATGGACGAAATTACCGAACGCAAATTTCATGGTTCTGGATTAAAATTATAATTCCGTATTTCTATTAAACTTTTTTTTTTGGTTATTATTATATTATTAGCATTTATGTTTGACTACCTCACATGCATGTAATAGTGGTTATTATCAGAAATCGATGCAGCCATTATCTTTCAAAAAACCTGAACGATGTGTCACTGAATTAGCTGCCACATTGGTCGGTACGTAGGTCCATTACCATGTGCACTGATTAAATTCCTCGATCCGGGAATCCAGTTTGTCCAATTCATTTTATGTCCCCCATCCTAAGATGAATAGCCAAAATGCTCGTTATATTCTCGGGACCGTTGAAAGATGTAATTTCCAAATTATCACATGACTGAATAAAGTTTGTTTTGCTTTCCTAACTCCAATATTCAGATTTTTACAAGTGAGCCCTTTATGTCAAAGATAATTGGCTGATCAGGTCGGGGTTAATCAGGAGGGCAAGAGTTGAGTTGGGTCGGCTTAGCACTTAACCTAATCCAATCCAACCATAATTGTGTTGAATCCTGTTTTATAGCAGTACCAATGCAACACTGTTCTATCAACATTTCAATTCTCAGTCCAAATTTTTTAATATATTATAGACATTTAAGGGCTATGTCCCTTGTGCTTTATTATATAATTTTGAGGTATATATCTTCATTCCATGTGATACGAGTACCCATCAAATAATAATTACATATTTCTCAAGTGCACTAAGCCGTCTGTCTGCCTATGCTATACTGTACTTATTTTGGTGATGGTATAGTTCTAGGCTTCCAATAACAACAACAAATGAATCAAAAGATCAAACGGACTGCACTTACGGATTATTTAACTCATTAATCATTAATCTTCTTGCATTATTTATAATTTCTCTCAACGAGCTAACTCAATTACGTTTGTATGAAAAAAAGATATCTCTCCTAGATTCGATCAACCACTTTGTATATAGATCTCTTGGACCAATAATCCTGGTTGTTTGACATAAAAAAACAACCATAATAGAATTAATTTCGCATGTAATATCTCCATTTGTTAAGCAGCCAATGACTAAACTATCCTTGCTTATCAATACAACTAACATAAAAGAATTAAGTTTTTCATTGACAACACAAGTTTTTTTAATTAAGCTTGATGATCATATTTAAATAAAATAACTAGAAAATTTGAATGCAAAACATGAAAACTCAAACCTAATCATAAAGTGAATGCATCTGTTGCAATAGAATTTGCAAGAAAAAGGATATTTCTATAATGTATCAATAAAGTTTTAATTTAACGTCTATGATGATTTTCTATAGGATATCAATTTTAAAAATTCTAAAAAATACATAATTTATACATTATATAAAATAGATTAAGATATTCAAATGACATATTATTCTTATTAGATTAAATTTTGACCACCAATAAGTAACTTAATAATAACAAAGGATAGTTGAATCATTTTCTTAAAATTATGAACTTATTTGATGAAAAATAAGCATATTATGTTTGTTCATATGAAAAATCATAAAAATTTATATTAAACATTTTTCATTAATGAAAATGCAGAATATTCAAACTTTGAGAAACCAAGAGAGAGAGAGAATAAAATATAAAAGTGAATAAAAGAGAAATGAACAAGATGTACAACAATTTTATATTTTTATTCTTGTGTTAGAAAGTCTTGTAAGAAATAGGAAATTATTATTATTATTATTATTATTATAAAATATTGAAGTGATGGTGTTAAAATAATAAGTTAACAAAGAAATAGAAGACTTGGTAAAAGCTAATAATATGCTGGTAACAAGGTCAGCTTCTTTTGTTCATTCTTCGTATTTATTCATGAGTAATATTATTCATATTTTTTTAAAAAATTATAGTACAGTTTTTATTTACAATAGTGTAAGATTCATCAATTGAGTGATAAATGTTTATAATTCTAAAATAATTTATTATATCATTTTTTTTTCATTTGATTAAAGAATGTCATCTTATTAAAATATGTATTCTAAAATTAAATTTAAAAAGTTATTTATCTAGACAAGTAAAATGTGATATAAATGTAAAAGTAGGTGGTCAACCTTTATGCAAAAACAAACAAATAAACAAAATAAAATTTCATGTGACATATTGATGCATTAGTTTAGACTTCAATAAAACAACAAAGTGAGAATTAAAAGATATGTGAACGCCCACCCCAACATATAGGTGGCCAAGAATCCAACTTACTTATATTATCAATTTGAAAAAAAATAAAAATGAACACCATATTTTATTGAGTAGAATGTAAATTAGATGTTTTTCAAGTTAAAATGTTAAAAATGAAGAGAAAATATATCCTTAAAAAGTTTAGGAAGAAGGCATCATAGAGAACAAAAATTTAATCATAATCTCAAATTAGTACATGATTTTTGTTTGTTTAACAGATATTATTTTTTAAGCAATCTTTCATATCGCATATATAAAAGTTACAGCTTTAGAGTTTTAAACTTTGGATTTCATCATTGAATATTCTATTAATTTTCTTATAAATCACATATAAGTCCATTAAAAATGAAGAAAGTCAAATATTAATGAAATGGGATAAAGCAACGTCCTTTCCCTTCTTTTTTTGTTTTTTGATTTTTTTTTATTGAATGAATAGTATCGTGTCTAATGCTAGATAAAATATATGTTAGTCTAGAGTTTATTCTTACAAGTCAAAATTTGCAAATCTAACTATAAGTTGTCTCAAATAATAAAGATTTCAGGAGTTCGAGTGTTAATCTATAAGGAATTAGATATATATATATATATATATATATAATTTATTACAAGTCTAATTATTCAAGTATTATGTGAACTATGTTGATATATTAGTTGTTAAAATGAGAATTTAATATTAATAAATGCTAAGACTTTGAGATTCACTTTAGAGAGTTTTATAGAAATTATTATTGATCTTTTTTTTTATATATATCATAATTAATAATCACTAAAGAGTAATCTTAATCAATAGATAAAATATTTAAACACATAAAAATACCTCTTTAAGAAAATGCAAGAAATCAAAAGATTAATCCTTTAAATTAGTTTGTGAAAAACTATAATTTAACTAATTCTTAAGGTGTAAAAAATATGTAAATATTTAATGTACCTTTTGTTAACAATGAATTAAATTTTTTAACAACTCAAAATACTTTTAAGAAATAAAGTTCATCAATTTAAGAATTTTACAATAAAGTACAAATTAAAAGATTAAAGAATAAAAACTCCAAACTCATCCAAGTTTCACTCTTAACTGTGACTACAAAATTAAAAACACATTGTGCAAAGAAGAAGTTGAAGAAATAGATTATATGGAAAAACTAAGATCTAAATATGTCATCTTCTTTGATACAATGACCTATTTATAAAAAAATATAAAAAATAAAAATAAAAATAAAAATAAAAATAAAAAGACTAAGAGTAGGTAAGTGTTAATAAAATTTTTTTTAATACATTGAAAGTATCGAATAAAAAGTCATTAATACTGTTAGATTTTGTCTCTCATCAAAATATAGACATTGTAGATATTTCTCCTAATTTTGTAGAACATCTTAACTCAATGTATTTGGATGCATGTTTTGCAAGTTACGATGCAAAAACTATGACTTGTCAAGCTATCTTGTTATTGCAATTTTGGTTCTCTTCAAGCCCAATTTTGACAATGTAGATTCTCAAACTGGCTTGTTTTTTCACTTATAAAGTTGTGGAGAATTTGTTCATGAGCTATTAGCCCAAAAATCGTATCAATTAGATTTTCATATTGAAAAATATGTTCACTATACGAAACCTTTACAAAATCAATCATTTTTTATAAATTATACCAACAATCATTTTAAAGCTCAAAATTAAATAAAATACTTGTTTAAGAGAAATTAACAGTATTCTTAAATGTAAATAATAATTTAAATAGTTAATAAATATATACTTTTGAGTATTTATTATTTATAAATAAATAGATCGTACTATCTAATAAGTTAATTTTTTAAGTGAAAGTAAGTATTTGATTCGTGACAAGTAGTATTAGAGTAAAATTAAGTTTTGATTTGTATGTAAGCTTTTAAACACTTGTACTTTATATCTCAATAAGAGATTGTCACGTGAAATATGAGTCTGTCAAATATTGCAGGTATGGGTAATACGAATCAAATGAACCAATGATGGATGGGTTTGACTGTGATGAGATAGGTTAGTTTTTTGAATTGATAACAAACATTTAGCTTGTGACAATAAACAGGTGTTGTCGTTGAATTAATCATCTTAAATTACAATGTTCTATTCAATTTTAGTTGTTGAAGTAGTGTTGAAATCACGTAAGGTGAAATTAAAGAGGCTTCAAAAGAGAGAGTGTGTGTGTCACGTATGGGAAAGGGACTCAGATGGTAAGCAAAACAAATTAAGAATCCAACCGTCATAACAACTCCTTTGGTCTTCGCAATGATGCCCATAGTTTAACCGATTCAAGAGCTCGCTGCGATGCCAACATCTTAATTAACCCTTTGGTTATGTTTCAGAATACATGAAAGAAGAGGAATTGACTAAAGAATGCAGGGAATTAATATCCACCCTTCCAACTGAAAGAGGTGGGGCTGTCAATCGTATGTGTCAATACTAGGGCTTTTGGCTTTCAACCAAGTCTCTTCAAGCACTTTCAATATATCTAAAGCACTTCCAAGCTCAAGATTCTGATATTCTTCTTGCCACCATGCCTAAATCAGGCACCACCTGGCTAAAGGCTATAACATTTGCCTCAGTGAACCGTATGCGTTATGTCGATGCTTCTGAACAGCAGCCTTTGCTGTTAGCCTTTGTACTTGATATTCCAAGAGTGCTGTGATGTTATTGACTTGGGTTCACCGGACTTAGTGAACCCAAGTCCAGTTCAAGCACTCTTCTCCGTCTGTCGTTGACTTGTGGCATCTCGCTGCTGTGAAACAAACAATTCGATTTGTTACAGCACAGTACTACACGTACAACATCAATAACATCAACGGCAAGGCCAGGGTGAGTAGCCGAGCGAGCTGGTCCTTTCACAGCGCACTACCCGCTTGAAATTAACTGTCAATTAAATAAAGAAAACATCTTGATCCTTTAAATTGTTATTAGTTTTTAAATAAATACATAATTTATTCATTTATTTTAAGTAGATTAAGGTACTGAAATGAAAAATTAGTCTTGTTAGATTAAATTTGACCACCAATAAGTAACTTGATTGCCAAGGATATTTGAATAATTTGCTTAGAATTATGAACTTATTTGATACAAATAAGCATATTATGTTTTCATATTAAAAATCATTAAAAAAATTTTAAATGACTATGATTAATAAAAAGGTAATATTAAAAATCAGAGAAAATAAAAGAGAAATAAAATAAAATTAAATATGAAAGTAATTAAAAGAGAAATGAATAAGTTGTTTGACTATTTTTTTATTTTATTTTTATTCGTATATTATAAAGTAAGAAATTATTATATAAAATATTGAATTTTTGAGTAAAATGGCTCAATATTAAAGCTCATTTATAATTTTATTATGATCTTAGGTTTCTTCATAATCTTAGCCAAACACTTCACTTTTAGACAAAAATATCCCTGAACCTTTCATTTTGTTGTTGCTTGTCTTGTTCAAATAAAATGAATATATCAAAGAATTGTTTGCATAAATACTAAATACTCTCGGTGAATTCATCCAGGATATTTATTTTTTTATTTCAAATATCTTTCGTTAAAGTGCCTCAATGAATTTATCAAATTGATGTTTGCAAGAACACTAAATATCCTAGACAAATTTATTGAGACATTTTAGTAAAGAATATTTCAAATAAAAAATAAATAAATTTTTTTTCTGAATACTCAAAAACGAGGCTGAGCTAAAATTATAACTAGGCCTTAATATTGGATCGTTTTACTCAAAACCTCTAAACTATTGAAGTGGTGGTGTGAAAATAATAAGTTAACAAACAGAAAACTTATGCTAGAAGATAACAAGATGCTCTAACATTATAGTAAAGTATTTATTTAAAGTACTGTGACATTCATCAATTGAATAATAAATGTTTGTAATTTAATGATAATTTATTACATTATTTTATCATTTAATTGATGAATGTCATATTATTGTATTGAATAGAATGTAAATTAGACGTTTGCTAAATAAGAAAGTACAAAAATAAAGAGAAAATATATCCTTGAAAAGTTTAGGAAGAAGGTATCATATAGAACAAAAATTTGATAACAAATCTCAAATTAATAAGTGATTTTTGTTTATTTAACAAATATTATTTTTTTTAGGCATTTTTCATATCGCATGTTTAAAAACAACAGCTTTACAATTATGAACTTCGGATTTCATCGCTGATTTGGTTGAATATTTTCATATTTAACATTCTTTTAATTTCCTTACAAAACTCGTATTATTTTATTAAACAATGAAGAGGTTCAGATATTAAGCATGTCTCTACAGTTGAATTAATCAACTTAAATTATACCGTCTATCTAATTTTAATTGTTGAAGTTACTGTTGGGAAATTGTCAATTCAAATCATGTAAGGTAAAATTAAAGAGGCTCCAGGTATACTTGTGCGTGGGAAACGGACTCAGATGCTTAGCAAAAATAAATTGAGATCCCAACCGCCATAAGTCCTTTGATTTTCGCAATGATGCCCACAGTTCACCCTATTCTAGACCCCACCCAACATCTCAACCCTCTGGTTCTGTTCCAGAATACTTAAAAGAAGATGACCTTGAAAGAAGATGACCTGACCCCAGAATGTAGGGAATTATTATCCACGCTTCCTACTGAAAGAGGTTGGCCTGACAATCGTATGCGTCAATACCAAGGTTTTTGGCTTTCTACCAGGTGACTTTAAGCACTTTTAACATATCTAAAGCACTTCCAAGCTCAAGATTCTGATATTCTTCTTATCACCATGCCTAAATCAGGGACCACCTGGCTAAAGGCTACAACATTTGCCTTAGTGAACCGTATGCGCTATGTTCATGATCCTGAAAAACACCTTTGCTCACAAACAACCTTACGACCTTCTACCCTTCATAGACCTTAAACTATACGTTAAAATTCAGGTACCTGACGTCACCACCTTCACCTCTCCAATGCTCTTTGCAACTCACTTTCCTTTTGTTTCATTGCCAACATCCGTGAAGGACTCGGCTTGCAAAATTGTGTATTTGTGTAGGAATCCTAAAGACACTTTTGTGCCATTGTGGCACAATACAAACAAATTCTCTTGAAGGGACTTCTGATAAGTTGTGCAAGGGAGTGACTCTGTCCGGACACTTTTGGGATCATGCTTTGGCGTGTTGGAAGGCGAGTTTGGAAAGACTTGACGGAGTGATTTTCTTGAAGTACGAGGAATTGAAAGAACAACCCACACTTCATCTGAGAAGGTTAGCGGAGTTCCTGGGGTGCCCATTTTCACCGGAAGAAGAGTCTAATGTTTTGGTGGATTATATCTTGAATCTATGTAGCTTCGACAATCCGAGCAATTTGGAGGTGAACAAAAGCGGAAAAGTGTCTACCGGAGAGGAGACTATCGTATGTTTCCGTTGAGTCAGATAGGAGATTAGAAGAATTACCCAAGTGCTGAAATGGTGGGAAACAAAAATTGCATGTTCTGGATTGAAATTCTAGTTTTTTTACTAGTTGCATTGTTGTTTATTTTTTTCCCTTTACTACTTGTAGTGAACATGTTGTCTCCAAACCCCAGTGTTGACTGTCCTCATTATTAATAAGCAAGTCTGTTGCTTATTATTAATAAATTTGGCAGTACGAAGTACATTATAATCTGGCAATGCAAACATATATATATATATATATATATATATATATATATTCTTTGTCCGCAGAGTTTGTATACTTAACTTTGGAAAGTTGGGCAAAGGGAGGCATACAATATTTAGGCGAGGCTGTAGTTAGTGTTAGCTTAAACATTGAAAATAAAACGTTGTCTCAGGCCATTTTACGTTTTCATGCTGAGAGAGTCTTGACCATATTTTCATGTGGCGGTATCATTAATATTTGAAGGCTATGTGGCAGGCCTACTTTGCTTTTCTCAATCACATAACATTACTTGAACCTAGCTCTAATCTCCCAATGACTGAAACTTGAGCTTTTTTAACTTCCTAACCATGGGGTTGCAGGGATTTCTAAGACGTGAACAAACTTTGGGGCTAGTTTGAGATTTGCAGTTAAGATGAAGTTTTATATTTACATTCTTTAATTATTGATAGTGTCCTTATCCAAATATTTAAAAGTTGCGTAAAAGGTTGGCATTTTTAGTTATATCTTTCTTGAACAATTAACTTATCCTCCTGCTTGAGTTATAGAAGGCCTTTCCGAAGATTTGATCAACTGCATCGCCAGTATATAATTCTTTTGAACCAACAATCCAGCTCAGCTAAGTTACTTAAACAATGACTCTTTTAGCTGGTACACATATAAACATTTTGTTAAGAAAACTTGTAACTCGGTTTAGTATTAAGGATGTGTTTGTTTTTTGAAAAAGAAGAAGAAATGAAAGGAAAATAGGGGGTAATTTGAATTACTTTATTTATTTTTACAAAAATAGATAAAAAAGAAAAGAAAGAGAAATCATCTTTACTTAAGGTAAAGGAATATAGATTATTTCATAATTAGTAAAGAATTCATATTTCAAGGGTAAAAAATAAAATATTTTATAATTTTATTCTTATTAAAATATTAATTTTTAATTTTACCCTTATATAAATTTAATTATATAAATATTTATTTTTATTATAAATTTATTTTATTTTAAAAAATTAAAATATTTATTTTT
>CP135534.1:2295425-2354382 GCA_032402905.1 Khaya senegalensis | reverse complement strand
TTTATTTTTTATTTTTATAAAATTGTACGACATAAAATAATTGTATCTTCATGCAAATATATACAAAGTCAAATTATCAATACAATAAAAAAATAGGGAAAAAAAAATATTAATGCCAAGTCTAGTTCCTACAAAGCATTTAAACTAATCGTTGTAGGTACTTCTATTTAACACGTGATGTGTTTCTTTTTTCTTTAACTTATTATTGCACTACTTTTACTTATTAATAATTTTTAATTACTTATAATATTTAAAATTTCTAAACATATATTTTATACTTACTTTAACACAAATCTTTATCACCATAATTAATATAATGTTGACAATAATTTTCACCACTTAATTAAAATAATTATTTTTTTTGAATATAATATTAATAGTCACATTTTATTATGTAAAAATATATTTATCACATTAAACGTGATTATATAATATTTAATGTTATAAATTAACAATTAATATTTATGTCTTTGTCTTGTATTATTGATGTGATATTGTATGTAACATTTATCAATATATCTTTAACTTATAGAAATTAAATTAATATATTATACAATAAAAGAAAAATTACAAATATATAATTTAATATTAAATTACGTAAAATAATGTTATTTATAAATAAATTGACACGGAATTATTTTTAAATTACGTAAAATAATGTTATTTATAAATAAATTGACACGGAATTATTTCAATATATATATATTGGTGAATTAGATTTTATAAAATATTAGCATAATTTAGCGGTCTTAGTTAATTAATGACAGCCCTAACCCGGCCTAAAGATTAGAATCACAAGCCTAATTTGTAGATAGTAGTTAGGGCTAATTAAAATTCCAATCAGCCAATCCTAATCTGCCATCTGTTACCAAATCGCAGACCCTAATTTCCCACCCGCTTTCTCCCGGGACCGTGGAATATTACAATGCAGTTTCACGCTCAATCTTTTTTAACACGTGACTATTTCTCTTGCCTAACACAATTAACCCCTAGCGTCCCTGCGTACGATAGTCTACATCCTACATCTTTAGGAAAGTAGGCCGTGATCGTTTCAGAATTGCTACATAAATTCCTGTTTAGGGAACTTCCGTTTTTAAATACTGAAATATACTGATTTAAATAAAATTTTAAATAGGAAAAAAAAAAGGAGGAGTATAGAACAGATAACAAAAAAATGAAATTGAAAATTAAAAGAAAAAGACAACTGTGTCTGTGGATGCGGTACTTTTTATTGATATTACGGGTTTTGGAGTATCGTGTCCGGTGTCTGATTAGTAAACTAATAAGTTTTTCTGGATATTTTATTTTGTTTACGGGAAATAAATATTCATAAAATATATAGTTTCCTTCCTAATGAGAGAGTGGGATCGGGGAAGGGTAGTCAGGTCTCTTGAGTCACTCTTTGTTGTATATATAGTGTCACTTTGTTGTTGTTGTTGTTGTTACAGTTAGAACAAGGGAGGCTTTGAGTTGTTTGAGAGAACCAAGGAAACTTTTTTAGAGTGTAGAAGATCACACAAATCCGCAAGAATTGTAATGGGTAGGTGCCAACTTTCTCGTTTTTGTTTCTCGTGCTCTGTTCTGTTTCTGGGTTTTCTTGATTTTCAGTGTTTTCTTGGCCTTGGTAATCTTTGTTTTCTGTTTTATTTATTTTCGGTTGATGTATAGTTGTGAGTTGGGTGGTGGGCAGTTGTAAATTCGAAGTTTTTGTTGTTTCATTGTTGTTTGTTTTCTTTGGGTTATTTGGTGCTTGTGTTATTCTTGGTCTTTGAGATCTCTAATTGACAGTTTGGCTCTTTGCTGTGGCATTTGTGCTTGGTTTTTCTCTTCAATTGGTTTCTCTGATATCTAAGTCAGAAGATGTTTGTTACAAGTCCTTTAAGATAGATTTCCTTAATTTTCATACCTTTTCCTTGTATTCTCTTTTTAAGTTCGAGCATCTCTTTCCTGATTGGTTTTGGTGATTCAGTATAAACGTTCTTTGCTCTTTGATTGGTCTGTTTTATTCTCGTTTCTTTATTGAAAATTTGTTTGGTCCCTTTTCTTTTTCAGAGCTCAACATGAGCTTTTCACAAGACAGTGATGATGAGTATGAGAAACTCATCCGGAGAATGAATCCACCCAGGTATTCATTATCTTCTTCTTCATTGTTTTTAACAGAATCAAGGTCTTTTCTTTCTTCTTACATAAAAAAAAAAACTTTTTTTTTCTAAAAGAATAGCTAGCCCTTAAATTTAACTGAACTAGAGCTAGATTTTCACCAATTTGTTCAATGGCCTTTCCTTTAGGGTTGTGATTGATAATGAAGCCTGCAAGAATGCAACTGTCATACGGGTATGGCTCTTATTCTTTTCTTTTTCTGTACTCATTGAACATCAGATTTTGGCCTAAGTTTTTCTTTTCTCGGTTTATGGGCCTTTTTGGTACTTATTTCTGCTTTATGATGCCTCAGGTTGATAGTGCAAACAAACATGGTATACTTCTCGAAGTTGTACAAGTCCTTACCGATCTTAACCTTTTCATAACTAAAGCCTACATATCTTCTGATGGTTGCTGGTTTATGGATGGTAAGATTTTATCATTTTGTCAAATCTGTAACTTTTTGTTTTTCACAATGAAGTTAAAGTTTCATATGTTCTTTTTCGCATTTGAACAGTGTTCAATGTTACTGATCAAGATGGAAACAAGATTACTGATGAAGGGATTCTAGATTATATCACAAAGGTGAGTTGTTAATAGTTTTATTATTTACGCTGCTTTTCTGTTTATAGGCAACTGATTTTTTGGGTTTTTCTCTCAGTGCCTTGGGCCAGAAGCTTGCTTTGCATCTTCAATGAGGTCTGTTGAGGTTAAACCATCAATGGATTACACAGCAATAGAGTTAACAGGAAGTGACAGACCAGGTCTACTTTCTGAATTGAGTGCTGTTCTCACACACCTTAAATGCAATGTAGTGAATGCAGAGGTGTGGACTCACAACATGCGGGCTGCAGCCGTGATGCAAGTTTCCGATGAGGAAACTGGTGGTGCTATCACTGACCCAGATAGGCTATCTGTTATTAAGGAACTTTTGTGCAATGTGCTCAAGGGAAGCAACAAATCTGGTTTGGCAAAGACTATGGTTTCTCACGATGTCATCCACATTGAGAGGAGGCTTCACCAGATGATGTTTGCTGATAGGGATTATGAACGCACTGATAATGATTCTTTGGATGAAAAGCAAAGGCCGGATGTGAGTGTTGTTAACTGGTATGACAAGGATTACTCAGTGGTTACAATTAAGTGTAAAGACAGGCCAAAACTTCTCTTCGATACAGTTTTCACTTTGACAGATATGCAGTATGTTGTTTTTCATGCAAATATTGATACTGAGGGGCCAGAAGCTTATCAGGTATTCTGTTTTCTTTCTTTATCTGTGATTCTATGGATCAAACTGTTGTTTTGTTTAACTTGTGTTTTTTTCTAATTACATTGCTGAGTTTTTTCTTTTGTATGATTTTCCAGGAATACTATATCAGGCATATAGATGGATCCCCAGTGAAATCAGATGCAGAGAGAGAAAGAGTAACACAGTGTTTAGAAGCAGCTATTGAGAGAAGAGTTTCCGAGGTCTGTTCAATAGCACATATCTGAGTTTGGGATTGTCATTTAAGTTGTATTTCGAGAGGTTTCATTGATTTACTTGAATGATGCATTTTAACAAATTGACTGGTACATGATCTCAGCCCCTCTCGCAGTCCATTTCATTGATTTACTTGAATGATGCATTTTAACAAATTGACTGGTACATGATCTCAGCCCCTCTCGCAGTCCAAACTTTTTATCTTTTTTTAGCTTCACATCTCTTAACATACATAATTAGGTTAAGGTGATGTTTGTGCTCTATATGCTTGCACTATTCTAAAAATAATTAATGGTAGGTGTGATGTGTATTTTTACCATTTTCTATCCTGTTTCTCATTCATGCCCCTCGTGTAGAAATGGGATGATCTTGACAAGAAGTTTATTATGAAGATGTATTTTAATCTATTGTTTATGATTTTCGGTGGTCATTATCAAACCATGGCTTGTAGTCCCACTCCAATCCAATAATCTTGCTTCTTCATTTTCCTTTCTTTTGTCAGATTGTGTTTACTTGTATCTATCTGTCAAAGATGATGTGCTTTGATAATGTTTAATTGAATATTTCTTCCTAAGCAGCCACATTTAAATAATCCTTTTCAAATACAACTCAAAGGAAACAGCTAAATAAAAACAAATTCTTTGTGAACCTCTTTCGTTTTATAGTTTCTCTAAGAGAGCACATTATTTTGTGCATTGATTCGTTTGTTCGTCATTCAGGGTTTGAAGCTAGAATTGTGCACTACAGACAGAATTGGGCTGTTATCTGATGTTACACGCATCTTCCGGGAGAATAGCCTCACTGTCACTAGAGCAGAAGTTACGACTAAAACAAGCAAAGCTCTCAATACATTCTATGTTCGTGATGCTTCAGGTTATCCTGTTGATGCTAAAACCATTGAATCAATCCGACAGTCAATTGGCCAGACTATACTTAAGGTGAAGGGCAAACCTGAAGGTTTAAAACCAACATCACAGGAATCTCCTACTAGATTCCTCTTTGGTGGTCTGTTCAAGTCTCGATCTTTTGTTAACTTTGGCTTGGTTAGATCTTATTCTTAAGGAATTGACCTTAGCTCACCTCCATGTACATATAAACCCCAACCTAGAATTCTACTACAGTCTAGCCTTTTAATCTTAATCAGAAGGGTAACTTAGATTTAGGAAACAAAGTCTTTTCTCAAAGGTGGTATAGAGAAGTCATGGAGTTAACTCCAAGTGCCTGTAAATTGCCTCCTTTTAGCGCCTTATTTCTTTACTTTGGATCCAATCAGACGTTGGAACCATGAAAGCAGAGAAGGAAATTTATGTGTAATGACCATGCAAAAGTTACCGTTAACTTTGTACCTAATTTACTTGCTGCCCTCACTCAAACTTCTGGCATGCATTACATATCTCTTTCTTATTTGTTCTAATTTATTTTATGTTGGTGGCAGGACTTATGTTTGACATTTATTTTGGACTGAAATCTAAAGAGCAATATCAAATTGCTAATTATAACCCAACTGGAATAATTATTTGTTGTGGAAAAATGATGTCATTGAATTATTATTAAATTGCCTTTTCATGTTGGGTAAAGCTACCAATCTTGACCATTAAATTCCTTCATTTAAGCAATAGGTCCTGCTTTATTGGTGGCGGCTTATGTGTAGGTAAATATGACTTGTAACTTTCACATTGTATTTTACCAGATTTGGGTGGGAATTTTTAACATCACTTTAGATGGAGACATACATTTAATTTAAAGATGGGTCTGGTTTGTGCAAAATCCCATGTAGTGTTTTGTGGAACATGGTGCCATTTTCAAGTAAGACAACTCATTTATACTTTTGAAAGAAACTTTAGGGACTTTTCCATTTGGGTTCCTGTTTCTGGTCCCATTGTTTTTGTTAACCCAACTGGGGACTAGAGTATTCTGGATTTGGAAGTGGGATTTTTCTATTCAGATTAGTTCCTTCGAACAACCCCCCTCCCCCAAAAAACTACAGTTTTATATGTAGATCTGATCTGATCCATCAACTTCCTTCCTCTTTGAATTGGTCCAACCAAATCCCTTCTACTCTAAATGAAAATGATTTTATTTGATCCTTCTTTTTGACCAAATGCTGAGAGGATGATGTCTGGTGTATAATTGCCTAAAGGATACAACTCAAATGGAATTGGAAAGTGATAAAAGCAGGACAAAATGCGTCTCCTTTTCAGAATAGTGAATGATCATGATCATCATTCTACATCATCTTCAACACATACATGATTGGCGCTATCATTATAGGTTGTTGTGCAGAATCTATTTCGGGTACCGCCACGTAGCTTTTCCTTGGGGTAGCTAAATAATTTGCATAATTCTATGACCAATGCGGTTGTGTTTTCATCAATCCGTGTAATAACAGGCAAGAATGTAGTTTAAGGTATGCAATATTGTATTTTTGAACTCTTGCTAACATCAGCTCATAATCAACTGGACAAGATCAGCCAGTGCCGTAGGTTAAGGGTAAAACCAGTAAATTAATTTTAATACACGTATCTTGCAAGGAACACAAGAACAAATAAACTAAAAAAGATGTGCGCAGAAATGATGCATCATCAGTGTTTTTCTTCTGCTTAGACTTGTCAACAGTCAATGTTCTTGCCCTCAACATGTCGAGTTTTCGAAGAAGATTTTTATAAAACCAAGAAAATAATACTAATAATAATGGAATTGTTTAGTGATATCAATGCACAAATTTACTGGAACAACCCAAGTTGGCTATATTATCATATCACAATCACGACCCATGACCACGCATTTAGAATTAAATGTAATCTGCTCTGATTGTAAATGTTTCTCATATTAAATAAATTAGCTGTGTAAATCTCCATGATTTCTACCATTGATCTTAAAAAAGAAATGAATACCTTGGTCTTAAGGAACTAGCTTTATGTAACTTTACTAGTGTCATTTGCCTTATGAGGATCTTATCATTGAAAACTATGGGCTCTTTAAATGTGTGCACTGATTCCTCCCCCACATGGGGGACGATCAGCAATGCAGGTTTCTTAAAGCAGCAGCAACTGAGAAATCTCATCTCTTCACGTGAATGGCTTACTAAGAGCTCTGCACATCACTTTTTTTTTTTTTTTATTTTTATTTTTTTTATTGCACCTGTCTAGCTATCCTGTAATTTTGAGTTCATACTTAGTATATGACGTGCCTCTCTGCCACTGCCTAAATCGTGGGGCCATGTACACATGATTTGCTAACGAGTACCCATTTGTTGACTGCAATATTTCTACCATATGGGGTAGCAGCTTGTGTCAAAACTTTTGAATGGTTTTTTGTAAGAATAAACTTATTTAACCCTTACTTTATATGCTTAAGTCATGTCTATCTCATGGTGATGTCTAGAGGAAGTACATAAGGAGAGAGGAAGAACATAAAATATAAGGACAAGAAGATGGAGGAATCCGGTGCAGAGTTCCCTGGCTTCCGAATTTGTGTTCACGAGGAAGAGTGTCTGTTTAGAAGGCCATTGAGCAGGTTGCAAAGGCGAGCTCCATGTCCTTTTAAGATAATTAATCCCAATGCTTCTTCCCTTGAATGCAAAGGTGCATCAAAAGCAATGGGATGCAACTTGGATTCATCATCATCTTCAGCAACAGCAACAGCAACAGCTAAATCTTCTTCTTCTTCATTCAGTTCATTTTGTCAAAGTAAAGATCCCATTCCTCTACTTTCTCCTCTTGTGTTGCCTCCTTTGCTTGAATGTTCATATACTCAAGAAGGAAATACTGCAAAATCCCACTAAATTATCTTCAAAGCTCTCTCTGTCAATGTCATATTATGCTGTATTAAACGTAAATTGGCTATGTATATTCAGAAAATTTGCTTTCTTAAAGTATCAATGAAAGCTTTGCATGCTGGCTAGATTTTATCATACTTAGTTTTGCATTTTCGACATTTCTTCCTCCACTCCCTTCCTGCCTCTATTGCTTGAAATCTGCAATCAGCTCTTAAGCGAGTTACTTTTAAGGACATCTAACATTTGCCTAAGAAATATCGTACGATCAACAGCAGCATTATGCATGCTTGTGGACGTGAGAGAAGAAGATCCACAATCCACAAGCAGTGGGAGTTGGTTAGCGCTTCAGTTGCTGTTTCTTACAAAGTTAGCCCCGGGTTATTACCGAAAATGGAGAGTTGATTGTTAATCTCAACGTTGCATCTCAACTTATTACTATTTCAGATATCTTATCCAAACCTACTGAAATTAATCTTTAAATTTATGAGTTCACCATTGGTTTCAACCATCAAATGATAGGGACTAAAATTGATGCTCTTATAAACTTCTGATAATATTGTTATTATGTCATATTCAAGACTTCTGACTGTTATTGCTCCTTTTCTTTGTCTTTTACAAATTTTTGGTTCCATTTAATCTCATCTTGGGATTGGATTCAAAGACCAAATTTATTATAAATGATAATTAATAGCATGATTTAAATTGATTATTACAATTAACTCAAAATTTGGATTGAATTAGATTTCGGGTAACTTTAATAAAATAAAATAAAAACAAAAATATATACTTATCCCATAGAAATTGAAAATGCAGAATAATTTCCTAATTCCGACAAAGAGGTTTGTAGGAAATTTCAAGGACGGCACAACATTGACCACTGTAATAAATAATATTAAATTACTGTCTGTACACTGCAATTACACAAATAGGTAGAATTACTCTCAGCAGCACTCCCATACACGGAAATAGCGTACCAGGTACAGAATCTAAGCCTCGGCCCTAGATTCAGTGCCACCATTTTTTTTTTCTTAAGTTTCATTCCTGGAATCAAAAATATTTCCCCTGTTTCAATTTTCAAAACCCTCACGTATCCCCACTCTTTCTTTCTATAGAGACTTTGATTTGACCACGAAGCATGAAAAGAGGTAAGTTCGTTTGATTGATTATGACATCTATTTTTTTTTCTTTAAAATATCTGGTGATGGTTGTTTTCATTTCCAGTTTTAGTTTTTCTTTATTGGGAATTAGTGGAATCTTCTTGTTGTTTGTATTCAATTTCGATTTTCCAAAATCTAAGTGGGTATTAGGTTTTCAGGTAAGAAATATTTCTTGTTGTATCAAAATAGCCCCTTAATTCCATCCAGTTACAGCCGTCAATGAAAATAATTTGTTTGTGGCCTATGTCTATAAAGAATATGGTAAAGAAAGTGTAGGGATAAAGAGATTCATGCGTGTGGAGCTTTGTGTAATTCTGTTATTTGATCATTAAGATTAGTACACGGACCTCTCATGTAGTTATAGCCTCCTCTCTTAACAATTATCGTCACCAAACATAGGATTTCTTCCCCCCCCTTTTCTTTTTTTTTTTTTTTTTTTTTCATTTTGATTATAATTTAAGAACCAGAATTGGCAAATACACATTAGAGAAGTCACATGCATGAAAGCATTTTGGCTGTTATGCCGCAAAACAGTATTTTTAGATCATACAAAATCTGTACAAATCTGATCCTTCAATTTACTGCTTCCATATTGCTGAAATTTTGGAATTAACTAGATTTATTGTATAGTTGTTGATGTTAAAATTCAATCATTTTCATTACTCACAACTTGACTGAGGTAATGTATGGATCTTTTGCATTAAGATTTATTATGGATTGTAATAATGTAATAATTCTGCCACAGAGATTGAGAATCAATCTTAAATACCTTTTTAATTTTTCTTTAAGTTAGGATAAATATTTCTTATGTGGAAATGTAGATGTGAATGAGAGAGGAAGGAGTGCGAAGAGATCGTTTTCAACCTAGAACTTGGCCAGGGAAGTGAACGCTAAATGCCTACAAGATGAAAAGGAATGTTGATAATGTTGTTATCATTGATGTTGACAGAGAGGGATTTGACAATGTTATTTTCATCGATATTCCTGAGTCTTTGCATCATAAAATAGGGGGTTCTAGTGTTTCAAGGAAAGGCAAAAAATTCCAGTTTCGGGGTGTGATTAGAATTGATGATGATGAAGATGTGGACTACCCTGAAAGGGGCACAGATGGTGGTGGTGACTTGGAAAGTGATACATCGTCTAGTAAAAGTTTACCTGCTTCTGACTCTGCGAATAAATCCTTGGACTTAAATGATGATGAATGTCATGTTGTCCAGGAAAAGAATAATGCGTTCGGGGTATCAAAGGGCAAGCAGGCATCTGGAAAAGATCCTTGTAGAAGTCGTTTTGGTTTGTTTGACAGCAGTTCATTGGACATCCATGATTCTGATTGTGAGGTCATGGAAGGTTCTTTTGGACAGCTACACAAAGAGTGGGAAAAAGCTTCTCTAAAGAGAAAATCTTATGTCCATAAAGGTAACTCTGGTTTAGAGGATCAGGCTAGTCCCTCCTGTTTTAATAATTGTTCTACTCCAAATGTTGATGTTGAAGTAGGAGAAAGGACTGAACAACCTTCAAAAAGTGCCTTTTGCTGTGATTCAAGCAATGCCAATTATGAGAAGCGAAACATTTCACTCTCTGTTCCAACAGATGAAGGAGACTTGGGCACTGATTCTCTCAATCATGGAAGTAACTGTCCCTTTGTGGAGTCAGAGCGAAAGTTTGACCAGGAAGGCTTTTCCAATGATAGGCAAAGTCCTCTAGGGCAGTCTTTCTGGTCCAATGAATATGAGGGTGATAATTTATATTGTCATAGAAGAGCCTATTACAAGGCTAAACAACATAACTTTTTGCAGCAACGATTTAGTTTCCAGGGGGATAAATGGAATTGTCATTGTAGGAATACTGCTTTTGAGAATGAAAAGGTTTCTTTATGCAAGAACCGACAACCAAGTGGGACACATGATAATAATGAGAGAGTTTTTCCGGATGCCAAAGATGAAGAGATTTCTCAGGCAACATCTAGTTGCAGCTTGTCTTCTGGAAAATCTCATCATACAACTTCATTTATGGAAAAAGATAATCCAATTTCTGGAGAGCCACGAGTGCCAGTATGTCGACCATCTTATGAAACAGGAGCTGAATGTGGAGTAGTGCCTTCTGAGTATAATGTTGAGGCTGTTTCTGAAGAATATTTCTCATGCAAGACTCCCTCATCAGAGATGCCAGAAGTTTGTAATGAGAAAGCTGATCAACAGGATACAGACAAACCAGATCCTGAGGTAGCAACTTTATGTAAAACGCAATGTGCTGAAACACAAAGTAAGCAGGGGAGTCCATGTTTGGATGAAATAAAGGGGCAAGTGGGTGGTACGACATCAAATGGTCAACCAGACAATGGAATGGATCTGATACGTGCTCAAGGTGTTAGCATCACCCCAGCTTTTGGAGAAGATATAATTAATGAGCGAGAAAAGCTCAAGGAGACTGATGAATACAAGCGTGCAATGGAGGAAGAATGGGCATCCAGACGGCGGCAGTTACAAATTCAGGTTTGGCATATATACATCAAGTTCTGGATTATTCATGCAATGCGTGTTTACTCTCTCCCTGGCAACAGTTCAGTTCTTGCAGTCATGGATTTAATTATTGATTGCATAAATTAATGCCTCTAATAGTTAGCTTCATCTCTATTGGCCATAATATATTTTTCTGTTTGTTTCTATACACTGGTTTTATGAGAGTGAACTTTTGCAGGCAGAAGAGACTCAGCGGTTGCGTAAGAAAAAAAGAGCAGAAAGTATGCGTTTATTAGACATGGAGAGAAGGCAAAAACAACGGCTTAAAGAAATTAGGGAGACACAAAAGAAGGTCCAGATTTATGTTTTCAGCCCTCCTGTCATCTTTTGAGTGGTACACTTTTGGGTTTCTTTTCTTTTTGATAATTGTGTTAACAAATGATGCCGAATTCAGGATGAGGAAAATATGAACTTGAAAGAGCTACTTCGTGTTGAAGTGAGAAAGGAGCTTTATAAATTGGAAATGACGTGCATTGATATGGTCTCATTACTTCGTGCCTTGGGAATCCGTGTGCGGGGTAATTTTCATCCCTTGTCGCGGGAGGTAAGTTACATTCTTATCCTTTTATTTGTAGACTTTTTGTCTAGTGACTGCTTAATATCTCGTGTTTATATACTTTATGGTCTAGTTATTGATTACTGTCTGGTGCAATTTGGGTGAAGTCTTACTGTTGGCAAAAAGCTATTGGTTGTTTGACCATCAATTAAAGGAGGCTATTACAGTGTGTTTCAGGCATTTTAAAACATTCACTTGATGATTGAGCTTTCAAAGAAGCTCCTTAGTATACATAAATGAGTTTTGCCAAAACTAAAGCTTTTTAGATTCAGTGGAACAACATCAAGAATTGAATTGAGGATGAGTTTTATGTTTTCCAAAGTTTGTTTGACCATTTCAAATGGCCATTATTGTTTGTTTTAAAATAATTTTAAGTGCGTGAATCTATTTGAGTATAGACTAGGGTGAGACCAAATTGATAGGGATTGTTAAAACTTTTATAATACCCTGTCTAAATCTCAATTTTGATCTTAACATAGTTCACAAAAATGAATTCTTTAATAAGAGAAGTGAAACTAAATATTTGATGTAAACTAAGGCATGCAAACAAAATTAAAATTTGATTAATTAATGGTTACTAAGGATTTTGATTCCATTATCATTTTTTTGTTACATTGTTTCTCAAATTTTGAGTGACAGTCCGGTTTCTCCGCAAGATTGGACCAATTAAGTCTAATTACACAATATTATGTAGATTGTCATCTGGTTAAATAATACAAAGTCTAAGCATTTTAATTATCCAGATAATGGTGTAACATAAAATCATAGACATTTATATTTAAGAATTACATTTCAGTGATCAATGAACAATATATTATTAGTGAAAGGATTATATATTTAATCAATCCATAAACAAGAATTGGAGTATTACATAGAAATATAAGAAAATTAAGGTATTAAAAGGTTTTTCTTCTTCAACCTTAGTAAAAGAGGTTAGAAAGACAGTGTGAAAACTGAAGGGAAAATAACATAGACATCTGGACTTGTCTAGTTGCAAACTTCTTTTGTAGTTGCTCTCTGGCAGCAGCTCCAGTCTCTCCTTAATACTCCCTTTTATGCCATGCATATAGGTAACAACATCCAAAACCATACCTTTTTTTTTTTTTAAACTTATTTCATTGCAATCACTTGGGAAAACCTCAGTTGAGATTTTCGTTTCAATGGTCACATCTTGATTGTTTGCTTTTATCAGCTATCAACTTCTTTCTTTGTTTAATTGCTTTAATAGCCCTTGATGTTGAAGGAAAATATTGGACCATTTGGAAAGAAAATTCCCTCTCATGGTACATTTGCATTGATTTGGGTGGAAGAATTTGACAGATAATTATGCCTTATGGAATCCACGTATATTCTCTCTTGGGTGCTATTCTTCTAGTATCACTAAATTTGTTTAACTTGATTATAATTACTACAAAATAGTTTTTAGGATTAGGGATGATAACAAATAGGATATACAAAAAATTTGGAATATTCGTATCTACATTCAATCAAAATTCTCAATATTTATGTATTATCTATAATCGTTAAAAATTATATATTTGATATCCGTATTCGTATTCAATCGAAGAATTAGATATTTGTATTCCTTTGAAATAATCGATGATTGATTAGACATATTTTAGATATTAATTTTTATGTCGGAGTTTGAGTTTAAAATAGAACTTTGATGCATTTGTTAGAGCAAGCTGCAGTGTACATAGTATGAATTTTATTTGTAATTGATTTCAAGTAAAATATTACCCACTAAGCGAAACATTATATTGATTTGTAGTTGCATCAAAATCTATCTAATAAAAAAAAATATTTCAATCTCTAAATCATCCATATCACAATTGACATATGTGATCATTTGTGATGAAAATTCACGTTTAAAACTAGATTAAACAATAATATAATATTCAATTTAAAAATACCATTATTTAATAAATTTATTATTTATCGATAAAGAATTGAAACCAAAAAAATATATTAAATAACAACATAAATTTTAAGGTTAAATAAAAATTAAAATTATATATATTTTTTATTTTTATAGCATAGGATGGAGATTAAGTGTGGGTAAGTTTATTATAATTTAATTTATTTTTAATTGAATATTAGATATCCGATATTTAAAGCCATATTCGACTAAAATCAATTTCGTAAACTTATTTTTATATCCATAACCTATTCAATATTCGATACATTTAGGATATTGGATATTTTTTGGTCGGATATCTATGATATCCAACCAAATTGCCATCTCTATTTAGGGTATTTGAACACGCATATTCTGATTGATTTATTATCATGTGGACCGTTCCTTTGAATTTTGTATGCCACTACATATATCATGGAAACAAAGTGATACTGTTTATTATGGGGTAATTGGACTCTGACAAACATCATTTATGGCTCCCTGGATCTTCTCAATTAGAACAATACCGGTTTGTTTTAATTCCCGTACCTTGAAGTCATGAGACAGTGTCCATAAATAGAACTTATGTTAATTTTGAATGCATTTTTTTAATCATTAATTATTTATTGAAGAATAATGGTCATTTTCAGGTGCATGCCGCGTATAAACAAGCTTTGTTAAGATTTCATCCTGACCGAGCATCAAAGACTGATATTCGACAGCAGGTCGAAGCTGAGGAAAAATTTAAGCTTATTTCTCGCATGAAGGAGAAATTTTTATTGACTACATGTCATTGAATGCTAACAGAAAAGGTTTTTAGATTGAACATACACTAATTCTTTTTGTTGGTAATGCTAAAAAGTTGACATGGTCAGTGCCTCTGATTTTTACATTTGGTATCTGTTAGCATTATTTAGTTGACTCTCAATTAGTAGGCAAGTCAGATTTGTAAAGTTGTTTTTATATTTTACTTGGGCAAAGAAAATCATTATTTTGAAGTTCCTCTGTTTGTATTTGTTTTGTGCTTTTGTCAAGAAAGGAGGCTGTATTTATAGTTTAGCTTTTTAATTTTGGCATGGGTGAATTGCAACTTCATATTGGTTAATAGAACAATTTGTTCTTTGAATAATTCGAATAGTAATGGAATTCTACTGGTGTTCCCTCTTTGTTTTGGTTCGCTAGATCCAAAAGGCAGGCCTGCAGGTTCTGGTTGTTCAAGAGAGCTTATCTTTTTTGGGGCTCAACACAGGATGCAGTTTTTCTTTTTCACTTTTTGAATGGTTATATTATTTATCACCTGCTTGTTGCCCATTTTGTGTATTGTCCAACACAACAATACAAACAAGGATGATTATTCCCTTCTAAACCTTCCATGTCAGTACATGCTTAGAAACATTGAGAAACCTTTATACTACATTGGTGGGCTTGACTTGACTTATTTGTGCTGTGAAAATGAATTTTCACAGCGCTTAAAGCATAACTTGAACCCCATGTTGTGGGCTTAGCGTGACGCCCTCAATGGGCGAGTGAGCATAAGCTGGCGAAAGGGTGAACATGTATCGTTGCAGAATCAAAGAGAGTGCAATCTTGGCTTCTGTTAGTGCAAAGTTCAAGCCCACACAAGTTCTAGGACCCAAACTAAAAGAAAGAAATGCTGCCACGTTGATGTTGGCAGCTTTGGCTACCCCTTCTGCAAATCTTTCTGGTTTGAATTGGTGAACATTGTCTCCCCACATTTGAGGGTCATGGTGAGCTGCTAAAACTGAAATTATTATTTCCACATTTGCTGGAACTATGTACTTTCCCAGCTTTACTTCTTCTTTTATAAGCCTCAGAATTCGGACTGGCAGGAGGATATAGTCTCAAAGATTCATTCATAATCATATTCATCTACGATGCTAAAAAGGACAGAAAATTAATTTACTATTTAAAATCAAAAGTAAGTGAATATAGCCTAAAAAATTACTTACAATTTTTAATCGCTAGATTGTATCTGCTCTTGGACTCTGCTGGCCAAACAATTCCAGAACCTTTCCTTGCGTTGTCTTGCCAATCGGTGTGAATTACAAGAAGAATAGTCCAGGAGAGCTGCTTGCAGTTGTTTCATGTCCAGCCACGTAAAATGTCTTGCATTCATCTACTAAATCATCTAACGATTTTTTCTGAGACTCATCCACATTATTACAGGCCTCATTAGATCTCCAAGAAGATCATTTCCATAGCTGCCTGCTTCTCTCCTCATCACATTACTTTCTCTCTTCTTTAATATCTCATAACTGAGTCTCGTAGGCCTTGTACAAGTTTGTCTGATTCGACATCATCGCGTGTTTTAAGAAGTTTGCTGGAACCATTGTTAATCTTGCATATTAAGAATTAAATATCCATTCAAAAAACGTACATTAATCAGACTTAGATAGATAAAGCAAGCTAGCTAGCGTACCCAATTCCAGGAATCCTAATTTTCTATTCATTTCGGGAAATAATGAAGGACATTTTCGTTAACACGTGGAATATGTTCTCCCCTTCCAAGTAACTGCTTCCAAAAGCTGTCCTGGAAATTATTTCTGATGTGAAAACCTTGAATTCTAGATATACATTAATCTCCTTGCCGTCATAGCTCCCCATCTCTCCGGCATCATGTCTACGGTTGCAATCATTGCTGGAATCATACCCTATAAAATAAATAAATTAATTAATAAAACATCTTCATTTACCTTCACATAATCCAACAGCATCTACCAAAACTAAATAAATAAAATGAAAATTAACGAGCATTTACCTTCAAGTTCTCTGCATGGAAAGCATGATTAGCCAGTTTCCTTTGCTTAAAACCATTTTTCGCCTTGGGTTGTCACAAGCCCGTCCCCTAAAAGCTTCTTTGTATCTTCTGTAGGCTCTCTTTTGCTGTCGGCGCTCATCAGTATCCCCTTGATCAGCTCAAGTTCAGCTATTATTAATTGAGCCTGGGGACCATACCACATAGGAAAACAATTTGCACCATATAGCTTCATCCAAGAATAAACGTGAGGAGAGATTCTAGGGAAAATTTGATGTGATAATTCCGTGGGACTGCTTCTGATTTCATTTCTTATTTTAATGATCTCTTTGGTGCTTCCATGAATGAATTTGCATGGACCTTTGATGCCTTGTGATCTCAACTGAGACTGTATCAGAATTGGAGTCCGCCATACTTTGTTAATGAACATGATGAAACCTAAGAAGCAAAACACACTTGCACAAATTGAAAAGGTGATTATCAGTACTTCTCCCGTTACAACACCAAACTTGCACAAATTGAAAAGTTGATTATCAATACTTCTCACGTTACAACACCAAACTGTAGGTTACAAATTCATTAAGAAAAAATTTGTAACATTCAAATTATACCCTTTAAGTCTTTATTATATTTTTGTAGCTTCAAAATTTAAATTCAAAATTTATAATTACAGTATTGAGTGGTTATAAAACCTTCATTAAGTGTGAGAATTCTTTAATGAGAAAAATTTTATAAATTAGGAGGTGTTTTGCTTTATTAAAGTTCTTAAACTCGAAATTGTTATTAAATACTATTTTGAAAAAATTTAGAAAGTTTAGAGATTTTGGTAAGATCAAGAAATATCAATAAAAGTAATGGTGAGGGATTAGTAATTTATAATTTTCGCATTTAATTTTTTTAATTTTAAAGTATACCTTAACATTGTATGCTTACATAAATTTGTGGTTTTTTTTATAAAATCAAAGTTAACGATCGAATCTTGTGGTTCTTCTGACTCATGTATAATGTCTAGTTTATGGAATTTAAAAATAAAATAATTCTAAATTAAAAATATATAAAATATCCCCTACTTAAATGAATAATGTAATTTTATCTTGTTTTGAGTTTGGGTTTGACCTTGAAATGCAAGCATCAATGTTTTTTTTTTTTTTTTAAAAAAAAAATTATTGCCAAATTTTAGGGGCTAAATTTAATTATAATCAATTTCCAACTTTCATTATTCATTTTAGCCAAACGTATCCATATTGGACCAAAATGCCCTTGATACTTTTTTTTATCTTTTGCTATGAAAATGCTTGTTTGTTGATTGAACAAATTATTTTAAATAAGAAAAAAATTATTAAGTGAACGTGGTACTATATGAACACTTGAAATGCGTGAGATCGTATTATTAAGTTTATTTCAACCTTAGTTCATTAAAATTAAAAACCAAAATACAAGGTGAGAGATCAAACTTAGAAAATTGCGTTGGACACTTTTTGTCTAGTGTCGATAAATATTTTTTAACATTAAAATCTAAATTATGAGATACTTTTTGTCTAATATCGTTTAATACCTTTAATTTTAAAATAAACTATTCTATGCAAATTTAAAGTGTTAGACACTTTTTATTCAATTTTTTCTGGACTTTTAACTTTAAAATATAGTATTTGATATAAAAGTATCAGGCACTTCATGTCTTGTACCACCATGGAGTACTCTTGAGGATCAAAATATAAAAAGTTCAGTACATTTGGTAAAAAAATAAAAATTAGCCACAATTAAATTTTACCCCTAAATTTAGCTATAACAACAACCAATCCAAAAAATAAAATAAAATAAAATAAAAATATTGAACATGAACCAGTATAAGACAACTTATGGTCCCTTTGGAAAAGAGTATACAAGAATAATTGATACTACAAGACATCTAACATAAAGATAACTCACATTGAAAATAAAATAAAAAAAATATATAAAAAAGGAATAAAGAAGTTTTCAATTTTGCAACAAGCAATCATTCTTGAATCACGGAAGACTTCTTAAATTTTTAGCCACCTTAATAAATAGAACAAGTAATAAGTCACATTATTATGAGTAGACAAACCTCTCATGAATGAAGGCTAAATTTGCTTACTTTTAAAGGACCCTAACAACAACTTCCATATCTTAACATAATATATTTGTCACATGGTATCAATTTTAAAAACTTTCTAAATTCTCTTAAAATAGTGTTTAACAAAAATTTTAAATTTAGAAAGTAAAATACCTCTCAATTTATAAAATTTTTTTAATCAAAATTTTTTTTACACTTAATAGAGGTATTATGGTCACTTACTACTACAGTTATAAGTTTTGAATTTAAATTTTGAAATTATAAAAATATAATAAAGAATTAAAAGTCATAATTTGAATGTTATAGATTCAAATTTAATGAATTTGTAACTTACATTTTTCTACTTGACCTACAAATTTTAAATTTTTATATATAAGAAATATCATACATGAACTATAGTGATGGATTATCACAATTGACAACTTTCTTTTTTATGTATTATAAATGCATTATATCTCTTATTACAGCTTTAATGTAACAATTAATATTAATGAATAAATCTCATATTTATTCTTAGTTCAACATAATAACCTTAATGAATAAATCTCATGTTTATTTTAGGTCCAATGCAAATATATTTTCTTTTAAATAAATATGTACACTTTATTAGAAAATAAATAATTACAGTTTCATTAATAATATTATGTATAAATTGACATGATAAAACCAAGTCCTATATAAACTATATGATTCTTAAACCTTGATGATAATATGTCTTTTGTTAAATGATCTATAATAATTAATTCAGTACTGATATATTCAATGACTACCTTATTTTTCTTAGTATGTTCTCTAATAGCTAAGTACTTAATATTAATATATTTACTTTGACTCCTATTTTTATTATTTTTAACCAAGAATACAACAGTTGAATTGTCAAAATATATCCTTAATGACCTAAAAATTGAATTCACAAGTTTAAGCTTAAATATGAAATTCTTAAACTATATTCCATGAAAGGTAACCTTAAAACACGAAATGAATTCGGCTCTTATAGTAGAAGTAGCAATCAGTGACTGCTTAATACTTTTTCAAGATAAGGTTCCATTGGCTAACATAAAGATATATCAAGATCTTGATTTTTTAAAATTATCACAGTTAGTAAAATTAGAATTTCAGTAATTAACCACTTTCAAATTATCGGTCCGTTTATATATGAGCATGTAATTTTTAATCATTTGAAAATATCTCAAAACTTTTCTTGTAACTTTTTAGTGGTTTATTCTTAAATTACTTTGGTAACGTCCCAACATTTTAATTGCGAAAGTTATATTAAATTTTGTATAAACTTAAACATACACAATATTTTTAATAGTTGAAGTGTATAAAATGTTGTTCATTTATTCTTTTTTGAAATTATTTTTATATTATTGATTCAAATTGAACTTATCTCTATTAATAATTAGTGCTACACTTGGAGAATAATTTTTCATCCAAAATTTTTCTAAAATTTTCTTAATATAGGTTTCTTGAGACAGACTTAAAATATCTTGATGTCTATCTTTATATATCTTAATACCAATAACATAAGATATTTTACTAATATCTTTCATATCAAAATTTTTAAAAAGAAATTATTTTACCTCATGTAAAAATTTTTTATCATTGGTTGCAAGTAATATATCATCTACATATGAATAAGGAAATAAATTTTACTCCCGCTAACCTCTTAGTATATACATTGATTCATGATATTCTCTTCCAAACCAAATGAATGAATAATTTCATTAAATTTTAAATACCATTGTTAGAAGGCTTGTTTTAATTCATATATAAATTTCTTAAACTTACACATCAAATGTTAAGCATCACTAAAAGAAAATCTTTCAAATTGTTTTATATAGGCCTATTTTTCTAGATTTCTATTAAAAAATATCATTTTCACATCCATTTGATGTAACTCTAAATTAAAATGAACTATTAATGCCACAATTAAATAGAAAGAATTTGTTTTAGATACAAGAAAAAATATTTTTATATAATCAATTCTTTCTTTTTGAGTGAATTATTTCTCTCAATATTGCTTAATAAATTTTTTTTAAATTTTAAAAATTCATTTGCATCCTATAGGTTTAAACCCTTTAGACAACTCAATAATATCCCAGACTTTATTCGTTAATATATAATTCATCTTATCTTTCATGACATCATACCATAAGTCAGATTACTAACAACTCATAGTTTATGAAAATATTTTCGGATCATTTACGGCTTCAATATTGTAGTCTAACTCTTGTAAATGCATAATATAATTACTATAAATTAATGATCATTTACTCTAGTAGATCTTCTTAATTTTGTTTAATATTTTTCTGAGAAGTATGTTGGACAATTGATTGCTCAACAACCTGATCTACTAAAATATCATAAGTTTATAAAATTTGACTATTATTTGATTGAATATCAACTATTATTTGGTCAATCTCCCTTGTACTAGAGAGATGTTGTTGATGACAATCACTTTAATATATGAAGTAGAAAGTTCTGAATAATCATTCTCAAAAATTATATTCTGGGATTGATCTCTTTTACTGATCAACTTATTCTTAAGAAATTTAGCATTTCTTAATTCCATAAATTTAGTGTGATGTAAATAAAATATGTATTTTTTAAATCTTTCTAAATATCCAATGAAATATCTATTAATAGTCATATGATCCAATTTTTTTTTTCCTAATGGATTGTAAACTTTTATTTAAGAAGAATAACCCTAAATGCACGCATGTTGCAAATTCAATTTTCAATCTTTTTATAATTCAAATAGTATTTTAGTAATAATTTTAGTTGAAGCTCAATTTAATATATATACAACTATTTTAAGAGTTTTTATCCACAAAAATTTAGAAAGTTTGAAATTGTTAAGCATACTTTGTACCATATCCAATAAAATTTGATTTTTTTTTCCTACTATATTGTTTTAGTATAGAGAATCAAACATGGTGTACTAGCAATAATTTTGTATTTTTGAAGAAACCTCACAAATAGCCTAAGTGTTTGTCCTCTTTTGTGTATGTATTCATCACCTCCATAAGATCTCATAATCTTTATTTACTTACCACATTATTTCTCTACTTCAATTTTGAATATTTTAAAAATATATAATACTTCGTCCTTAGTATTCAGCAATTAAAGATATATAAACTGTGAATAATTATCAATTAAAGTGATAAAATAGTTATAACTATATGAGTTTATGTTATGACTACAACAATTTGTATGTATGTTTTTTTAATAAATTTGAGTTTCTCTTGACATCTTTTTTTTAACTTGTTGGTTTGTATATTTTTTATACAATTTATACAAATTTCAAAATCTATAAAATATAAAGTACTAAGTACTTTATTATTTATTAGCCTTTTAATTTTTTTTATGAAAATATGTCATAATCTTTGATGCCACAAAATAGAGAAATTTTCGTTCATAACATTTCTTCTTACACTAGTATGAGTATGCATTATGTTATAACAAGTATCATTTTATAAATTAATATAAAAAAAAATTATTAGATAATATACCATTCTCAATAAAATTAGATTTATAAAAAATTTTTATAAAAGAATTTAAAAGTAAAAAAATCCATGAGGAACAAGTTTAAAAATAAAAATTAAATTCCTAAAAAAATTAAAAATATAATTTTTTTTTTCAAATTCATTATAAAATTACTATTAAAAATTAAACTGTATGTCTTAATCACTTTCATAGTTGAGTTTATCTTATTTTTAGAATAGATAAATTATTTAACTTCACTAATTTCTTTAAATTTTGCAAGTTCTATAAAATATTCATAATATAAATTGTTGAATCAGAGTTAATCTACCATGTATTATAATAAATTTTAGTCATATAATATTCATAACTTACAAAAAAAAAAAATACTTTTCTTAGTAAGCCATTGTTAAAATTTAATGCAATTCTTCTTTATATATCACTTTTTCTTACAAAACAAATATTTAGATTCTTTTTTTAATTTTAACCTATATATGTATTTTACTTTTTTTCTTTCTTCTTAATCCTTTATTTCGTTGCAAGATGTGTACTTTGAATTCATTCCCATCTCTGCAATCAATCTCTTTTTTTTTTTTTTCAACACACATGGTCATCAATTCATTAATGAACCATTTATTTTTATACCTATTATAAGAAATTTTGAAGGGTTTATATCATTGAGGAAGTGAATTCGAAATATAGTATACAAGAAAATGTTTAGATATTGTTACGTCTAAAGTTTTTAGTTGAGTTGCAATATCTCTTATCTTTATGATGTGTTATTACATATCAGTAATAGTTGTGAGTTTCACGAAAGAGAACTTCATAATCAGGGTACTGGTTAGTGCTTTATTTGATAACTTAAATTGTTCATTAATAACTTTCATTAAAATATAGACATTGTCATGTTGAGCAACTAAACTATGTATGTTAGCATATATTTTGGTATTTATAAATATTACTTCAAGGCGATGAGATCACTCCCAACGTTTATAAAGTTTAATTTATATTAGAGTACTAGTATCAGTAATAGATGGTGATTTATCTTTTTATATAATATAATCTATATTATGTCACCTTAAATATAACAATACTTTCTCTTTTCATATCTTATAATTATCTTTTATCAGTTTAGGAACATTTAAATTGATATAAGATATATTTATAGGTTGTGATACTATAAAAATATACTTATGATAAATTTTATTGAAAATTAAATATTATCATATTTTATTTATATAAAATATATTTAAAATATGAATTACATTATATAAAATACTAATTGTGGACTAAGTATTTTATTCAAATAAATTTAGGTATCTTAATAATAAAATTATTATATTATATTCAATTTCTTAATTTCTGTAAGCAAATTAAAAAATAATATAATATTTTATCTTAATTAATCATATAAATGTAATAAAAATTTCTATGAAATAAAATTTATCAATTCTAGTATAATTAATTACAATTAATGTTCTAAATTATATGTAATTCTAATTTAGTATAAAATTTCATTTAACTTAAAGATGTTGTGACTATTCTTTAATAAATTAAACTTTTATAAATTATTTAGATATTTTAATTTATAAATATGAACATATTTTAATGTTTATGCCTTATAAAATTTTTTTCTAAAATAGTTTTATATTTATTGTATATGTAATAAAGAGTAATCTATTTAGTTAATAATGATAGTACATCAAATTTTAGGAAAGATTGAAAATGTTACAATTGGTCCCACTTAAAACCTGACATTCTCAAATGAAATTTTTTCAAACATATAATTATAAGTAAATAAAATACTATAACTATACCTAACAATAATACTTAATATGACATTTTTCTATTTGCTTAAGTGTTATATATATTTTTAATATATTTGTATACTAACTATTGTCTCTATAATGTATGTGTAAAATAAAAAATACATAAATTAAGCAAACTATACTATTGTATGTATAGAATATAAATTACATGTTTAGAGTAAACAATTAAAATTAAATCTTAACTATGAATATAATATAATATAAATAATATGCATAAATTCAAATATTTAAATTAAATTTAAATTTATATATAATAAACTTAAATAATATGCATAATTAAAACTATCTAAATTTAATTTAAAATGAAATTGTATATAAAAATATATTTATACTAAAATCATAATAAACGAAAAATAGATTTTTGGACTATATTTCAAAGTATAATTTAATACTGTCCAAATATTGAAAATAACATTAAATTATTAAAACCATAACAATAAAACAATAGCCTAGTGACTAAAAAACTTATCTTTTAAATACTGGGTCATAAGTTTAATTATGAGCATTTTAAATTTTTCATGCAATTAATTTCAAAACTAAAAACGGTAAAAATTAAATAAATGCATTTTTATGACACAAAAGCAGACACGTGATCTAGTAGTTAAAGACATAAATGCATGAAATTCAGGGTTTAAAACTCATCAGCCAAATATATTTTAAAATTTTATCATGAAACAAAGGACATATCATCTGTAAGTTCTAAAAGAAACCGATATGTCATCTATTGGTCAAAATTTTCTTCAACATCTAGTCGAATCGACCAAAATTGGTAATGATTCAAATTCAGATCCACAAATCCAAAAGCATGTTTTCAACCATTTTGATGTCATTTTAAATATTTTTTAATATCCAAAATGTCATAAATTTAATAATAAAATAATTTATAATATTTATTTATATTAAAAATATATGAATTTAGATTGTATGAAAAACAAAATTGACTTAATAAATTCATAACTATCATTTCATATTTTTTTCAAAAACACTCAATAAATTAAGCAAAATAGAAATTATTAATATATTTTGATGCCAAATGTAAGTATATAATACTATATCATACTTTAAAATTAAAAAAATTAAATATAAAAGTTATGGATAATAAACCTTCTACCATTACTTTTGTTGATATTTTTGAATGTTATCAAAATTTTTTAAACTTTCTAAATACTTTCAAAATAATGTTAAACAAAAATTTTGAGTATAGAAAGTAAACTACCTTTCAACTTATAGAATTCTTTCCATAAAATAAATCTTGAACTTAATAGATATATTATAACTACTCAATACTATAATCATAAAATTTGAATTTAAATTTTAGAGTTATAAAAATATATAAAGAATTAATATTTATACTTTGAATATTATAAATTTAAATTTAATAAATTTATAACTTACAACCTCGTCAAATGTCATTGGCTTCTATGCTATCTGTGATAAAGATAATTTCTCACCGTAAAAAGAGTATTCCTTTTTTTTATACCTAAGCATTACACATAATACGAAAAGATATGACACATCCTCCATCAATAAAAAGCTTCCAAATGATTAATGAGATTACAATAGCCTCCAGTATATCAAATGTCATATTCTTTTGCATTAGACCTTTTTTCTTATAGTTAATCAAGAAAATTATTATTCATGAATAGCAACCATCAAACTACTGGTTGCATCAAATTGGCATGGACATGATACACAAATTACTTATAAATAACAGCACCCTTTTCATTTATTTCTGTAAACAAGCCCTTTAAAATACCTCGATAAATATCTAGACTTTCTCCCTAAATTCAAAGCAAGGGAGCAATGTGATGTGTTTATTCTAGTCCTAAGTAAAAGATCTTCACAAAAAACATAATGGAGTCCGAACATAATGAAGCATGGTTGTACCCATTTCACATTTCTAGTTACTAATCCTGGTTTACATTGACTGGCTGAAACATTAATTAAAAGTCCATGTAGAGAACAAAGCGTGAGAACTAAAATCTATGAGTGGACATAATTTGGCGATATATTGAACTTGTACCTTTGTAGAATCATCGAGAGTGCAATCTTTGCTTTTGTAGCTGCAAACTTCAAGCCCACATAGATTTTGGGTCCCGAAAGCAAAAGGAGAAATGTTGCCGGTTTCTGATTGCTAGCTTTAACCAGCCCTTCAACAAATCTCTCATATTTTACAGTAACCACAAAATATGCATTTAAAAATTATAAATTTTTTTAAAATAATATTTCATATTAAAGTGAAAGTTGAATTTTTTTTAACTATATAATTATTTACATTAAAAATACACTATCATAATTAATAATAGATGAATTCCATATTTTTTTTAGATTTTAAACCAATCGAAGATAAATTTTAATGTCATTACATTTCAAATATTAATTTATTAATTATAAAATAAAAGTGTGATTATTAATTATAATGTTAAACTGGAATAAGCTTTTATCCAAAGTACTAAAACAACAAGATCAGAGGAGATAACACCTTATTAACAAAAAGACAGTTGACCAAATGTGTATAAATCCCACATATTTTGAAAAAAAAAAAAAAAAACACACGCGCGCACGCACACACACACACAATAATTTAATATAATTTAATACAATTGATTAGTCCACTAGCAACAGAAAAATTCAAGTATGAATTTACAAGATAATATGTTAAATAAAATTACGCTGATACGTTTAAATTAGTTTTCTTGCATCTGTACGGAGAACCACCTTGTGTAATCTCCTGTTTGATTCTTTACTCTTCTTACATAGTTAGTGATGTCTTATTTCTTGTACGATTTGTACTCTCTGTCTTTATCTAACTTGTACTCCTCCTTGATATGTTTTTTTTTTTTTTTCTTTTTCTCTTGTTTAATGTCCGACTAGTAATGAGATTTAAGTCTAGTTTATTTTTACAAATCTAAAACATATGAAGCTAGTATTTTGAAATATATGTCCTTTTAATTAAGGGTTTGGCCATGGGACATATACGTAATATTATACCTATTTTTTTAACTCTCTCAAATGTTATTTTAAATTTTTTTAAAATTATTTTAAATACTATTTATTTATATTTTAAATTTTTTATTATATATTTTAAATATTATTTATTATTTATTTTAATATTTATTTTTCTTAATTTCAAACTTATGAATTTGGTTTCAAGTTTAACACACTAAAAAACATAAAAAAAGTGGTAACCTATGATACCATTGCCAACTCTTTTAATTAAATGTTAAGCTATATTAGAAACATTTATAAGTTAACAACTTGACAAAATACAAATAAAGTTGTTTGAATTAAAAAAAAAAATACAAATATATGTGTGCCTAAATTTTGCATTTAAATTATGACACTTGATACATCACTTTCTCTTTGATCTATACATATAATTACCACATTAATAATGGTATAAAAGGTCAATAATTACCTAACATCAAATAATTATTAATTATTACTATATTAATTAAATATAAATTTTATATTTTTAACTTTATAAATTAACCTCTCGGAAAAAAAAAATTTACATTTCTCAACTAACATAATGACAAATATAATAGACAATAACCTTGTTCTGAAGGTTGCGATAAAAAATAAAAAATAAAAATAAAAAAAGAAAAGGGCAGCCTCATGGACCAAATAGAACTGGTTGATGGGCCGAGATGTAATTCCATTTGAGCTCTTTTTTAGAGTTTCGATCCATTTGATAGATTTATAGGTCAATGTATTCGATTCAAGCTTCTCTTCTTATTTTGCATATTTTCTATTCGACAGTGGATCATAGTTTAAATGAATACCCTTCAGGATATTCAATAGCCTGTCCATATTTCTAGCAATAATTCTTGCTTACAGTGACTGAAGCATTACTTGAAGTCCGTGTTGAGGACGAATTGTGAGAAGCTGAATAGGTGAGTGGACATAATTTGTTGACAGATTGAACTTGTATCGCTGCAGAATCATTGACAGTGCAAGCTTTGTTTCTGTAGTTGCAAAATTCAAGCCTACACAAGTTCTAGGTCCCAAACCAAATGGAAGAAAAGCTGCTGGGTTGTTGTTTGTAGATCTAGCCACTCCTGCGGCAAACCTCTCTGGCTTGAAAAGGTGAACATCTTCTCCCCAGATTTCAGGGTTATGGTGAAGTGCTAGTACTGGAACAGAATTTCCATGTTAGCTCGAAGACTGAGCTTTCCCAGTCTTGCTTCCTTGTCGATTTTCCTGCTGATTGTTACAGCCGGTGAATATAGCCGTAATGATTCATTGATAACAAGGCTCATCTACAAGAACAAATGAATGAACATAAGTGACAAAATTTCACATATGGTTTAAGTTTGAGTAGAGGCTAAGGTTGCTTACGGTTTTCAATTTTGCTATGCCATCTGCTTTTGGATTTTGTTGGCCAAATAATTCCAACACTTCTTTCCTCACTTTCTCTTGCCAATCTGAGTGAATTGCCAGAAGTAAAACGGTCCAGGTAAGTAAGCTTGTGGTTGTTTCATGTCCAGCGATGTAGAATGTCTTGCATTCATCAACCATATCATCTATAGATATTTTCGTAGTCTTATCAGGATCGTGATAAGCTTTCACAAGCAATCCAAGAAAATCATTCCCATATCCGTCTAGGCCTCCCACTGTCACCTTCTCCTCTCTTTTCTTTATCATCTCTAGCATAGATTCCCGAATCCGTTGTTCAAGTTTGTCTGATTCAACATCATCTGATGCCTTTGCAAACTTTCTGCAACAATATAAAATGAGACTTAGAAATTGGAGAAATGATATTAAAATTACACTCAAATATAGAGAATTAGAGCAAGAAAACTTGCCCAATTAGAGGAATTTTAATCTTATAAGCATTTCTGGAGATGATGACAGCCATCCTTGTCAACATATTAAATATGTTTTTCCCTTCTAAATAACTACTTCCAAAAGCTGTCCTGGGAATAACTTCTGATGTCAAAACCTTAAATTCTTCGAATACCCCAATCTCCTTGCCCTCGTGGTGTTTCCATCTTTCTAACATCATCTCTACACTCCTAATCATCGCTGGGATCATATTCTAAAAAGAAAACAGTTCATGTTAGATTAAATGAATTGCAAATAGAACAATTAGCAATTAAAACAAGAACTCATTTCATACCTTCAAGCTTTCTGAATGGAAAGCGTGGTTGGCCACTTTCCGCAGCCTATACCATTTTTCACCTTTGGATACTACAAGTCCGTCACCTAAGAGCTTCTTTAAGTAACCCTTGACCTCTGTTTTTGGGTATGTTCCATCCTTATTGTTTAGAATTTCTTTAATTAGTTCTGGTTCAGTGACCACCAATTGAGCTTGAGAACCATACCAATTTATGAAATTCATCCCTGCACCAATATATGGATGTCAAGATTGAAATAGAATCAGTGATCCCATTCAAGAAATCTATCAACTACAATGGCAGTGAACAACTTGTATTTACCGTATAGCTTGATCCATGAGTAAAAGTGAGGCTGAATTCTGGGGAATATGCTATGGGATAATCCCATAGGACTAATCATGACTTCATTTCTCATGTTAATGATCTCTTTGGTGTTTCCATAAACAAATTTGAATGAGGGGCCTTTGATTCCTTGTGAAGCCATCGCAGTTTGTAAGTGAATTGGAATCAACCACAGTTTGCTTAATAACCTGTTGAGAAATAAGAGTACTACTAAACAAAAACAACTAGAAAGATAGAATATTACCACTGATCCCATAACTTCCACAACCTTGTGCTTCAAGCTTATGATCAAATTGATTGACCATCCCTGCAAAATATAGAAGGCTCGAGAATTTTCCGTGTGAAATGAGTGATAAAAACTAGGCTCGATACAATGGCTCGATCTGCTACGGTAGCAACAAAAATACCAACTATAAGATGTCCATAAAAGCTTCAAAATTTTCACACATCGTCATTCAGTAGCAGCCATAAACTTCATAACAAAAGCAATATGTTAAAAAAACAAAATAAGAAAGAGTGTTTGGCTTTGTCATTACACTACCGTGAAAATTATCATTGTCAATTAAAAGACACATTAGCATCTTTGATGAACATATGTCAGCTTTTATATGACTAGATCTGACAAATTTGGCGAAACGTTTAGGCCTTCTCATGCTTTAGTGCAAAAACGTTAGCCTCGCAACAAGGATGTGTGCTTGGCTACTTTCAAAACGACAAATAATTAAGTGATAATCCCTATGGGTATGTTGGCAGTTATGACCAAATATTGAATTGTCATGCTGTTTACCTATAAAAGTTCTGGGAGTAAATATTTCAAATTATAGTGTGTTTCTTGTGTTATTAGATCATTGGTGCATACAGGTTTAGTAGGTGAAGGAGACAATCTCTCCCTAAGCGTTATTACGCCACATTTATTGCATGAATTTTGTTAATTAACCCCTTAAAGCTCAAAACTTCAACCTTTTAAATAGATTTTAGTAGAGGTAAATGCAAATACAACGAAATTTCTCTCTCTGCGGTCCTACTTTATCAAAATAACTCGAGGGTTCTAACATTAATTGGTTAAATCCTGTAAATGAATTGCACCCACAGAATTTGAAGTTTGCAAAGTAATTGCTGACACGGAGAATACTGATTTATGAATTGATAATAAATGCTATTTAGGATTGTACAAAGTGGTTGTATACACAACAGGAAAAGATCATTATACATACTCTATGAAATGCCCATGGCCAATCCATTGTATAAATACACACTGCTGAGAATTTTGGTTTTCCCTCTATAGGATAGAGATAACAAGGAGTCTTCTAGACATTCTGTCCACCAAATACAAATCTCACTTACTCTTCTTTTAGCTAGAGTGAGTGAAATGTTACGTAAATGCCATGTTGTGGCCTAAATGTAAGCATCTGTATGGTGAGTGTGTGTAAGATGAGGACAGGGCTAAGGCATATAACGCTGTAAATCATCTATATGGTGAGTGTGTAAGATGAGGACAGGGTGAAGGCATATAACGCTGTAAATCATCTAAGGAACAACTTTCGCTTCTGTTGTTGCAGAGTTCAAGCCCACGCAAGCTCGTTGTCCCATGCCAATGGGAAAAAAAGGGGCTGCATGGTTGGTAGTTTTAATAGCCACTTCAGGGAATCTCTTTGGTTTAAACAAATGCACATCTTCTCCTATACATAAATAAAAATAAAGATTAAAAATAAATAATACAGAATTTATGATAAAATTTTTTTAAATTAATTAGAGTAATAATTATGATAAAATATAAGAATTCACTATAAAAATAAATTACAACTTCTCATTCAATATAATTCTTTTAAATATTTTAGAGAATACATTCAAGTAAAATTTTAATAATACTTTGAAAAAAATTAAAAAATTATAAAAAAGAAAAAAATTGAACTAGGATGGAAAAAATTTAAGTGAAAAAACTACCTATTTATAATGTAAATCACCACAGCATCGCCTAATTGAAATCCATTTTCTTACCGCTTTAGTTGCCGCTTCAATGCTGTTCAATTTAATTCACATTCATTTTTCAAAGTGGATTTTCCTTCCCCGTCCACATGCACCAATTGCATTGTTTTTAATTTTGGCACGAAAAAGTTAAATTGACTAATTCTTCTTTACTATCCCCATGCACCAATTATCTACACTCCCATATTCAGGGTCATGGTGAATTGCCATATTCACAATATACAAGAGTATTCGCCGGCAGAATGAGCTTCCCCAACTGGACTTTCTTGTAACTTTTCTAGTAATGACAATTACAAGAGGATATAATCTGCAAGTAAATTTGAATTTTGAAAGAAATACTAGAATTCATAACATTACAATATATATTCTGTAATGCATTGAGAGCAATAAAATTGAAGTTTAATTGTGGACATTCTTACAATCTTCAATTTTGCAATGCCCCATCTGAATGTAAATTTTGGTTGCCAAATAAGTTGATCACTTCTTTTCTTGCTGCTTCTTGCCAATCACCATTTATTGCTATAAGTATAACTGTACAAGCAAGAAAAGCATTACTGTTTTCTTGCCCAGCAATGTAAAATGTCATACATTCATATACTAAATCTGCAATATAAATCTTCTTGTTCTTGTCATCATCTTGATAAGACTTTAAAAGTGATCCAAGAATATCTGTCCCTACACTCGCTGCTTCTTTTGTCATCAATTTATCTTCTCTTTACCTAGTCATCTCTACCGCTGAATCCCATATTCTTTACCTCATCGACAGTTTTCCATAACTTACTGTAAAAGGAAATGAATGATTAAACAGAAAATTTGATTTAAGAAACCAAAATCAGGAATTCAGCTGAGACCAAGAGAAATGTACCTCATGGCAGGAAACCCGAGTTTAAAAGCATTTCTGTTTGCTAACTCAATCGACTTCATCAACATTTCAAGATTTTCTTTCCTTCGAAGAAACTGCTCCCGAAAGCAGTCCCGGATAATACTTCTGAAATCAATAACCTAAACTCTTCGAACACCTCGATCTCTTTGCCTTCCTATTGTTTCCACCTATGTAGCAACATCTCCACACTAGCAGTCACAGCCGGGATCATGCCCTGCAAAAGCCAATCCTCCACACAATATAAAAGAAATCCCATACGTTTACAAAAATTTAGTACTTTCCTAATGATTAATTCCCGAATGAAGATTTATCTTACCATTCTTCAGGCATCAAAGTACTTTTTCACTGCAAAAGTTTACCACGGCCAAGAGTAGGCACAGAAACACAGAGCGTGAGACAAGTATTATCAAATCTCCCATGTCACCCTTGTATTCCTTCATCTTTTTTCCCCTCTTAATTGTGAATTCAAAACTTTAACAAATATTTTACAATTTCAGAATTATTTTAATAAATTTTAGATACTAGGTTACTCAAAATATTCATTTAATAAATTTAAATATAAATTGTTACTATCTATTAATATTTTAAACTTGCTCTCAAATTAATCTCTTTTATTTCAATTTCATCTTTTTCTTTATCCACGCATAATATAATAAAAGATTTTTTACTGTATCTTTTTTCTGTCTTAGATCAAACTTTAGAATTGAAAAAAAAAAAAAAAAAAAAAACCAACAAGTACTAAGATAGATAGTAAACGATGGACATGAAATGAGACAAAAAGTAAAACGACACTGTCAATTGTCGCGCTTAGCACCCCATTGATTTTTAAATGATGGACCAGCAGCTTCATTGTTCAGAGTTTTGATAACGGCAGTTCTTTCCTTGCCCTGAGAAAACGTCAGTGACTAAACTGATTGTAATTGACGTATGATTCCTGAGGGAAGACTTTCAAAATGACCCAAAGACCACGTTCCAGCCCAGAGAAAATTTGCTACGAAACCACGCAGAACCTTGCTTACCTTGACCCAAATGTTTTCAAGTTTCAGGTTTTCATTGAGATATGCTGTGCCAATGATCATAATGTTCACTAGCTATTCATACATATACTACTATGAACACTCGAAATAAATCATATATATGTATATATATATATATGTAAAATTTTGTTATTATGAGAGGCAAAATAAAAAAGGTAGATGCATGATTTGATGAATTGATATGATTCAGTATACGAACATCTAACTGATTTGCAAACCAAATAGTTATAACATGCTTATTCGATTAATTTCATTCATAATTTGAAGTCAAAGTAATCCATACTTCAACGATACCCACTTGAACACGAAGGTCTTTCTTTTTAGTATAATGCCAAATTTTATTAGTCTTTGAATTTTCAATAGTCTTCTCTAGAATTTTCTTTTTTGAAGTCTTATTTTTTAAATTGTAGAATTTTGTATTATCATTAATAATCTTTTTTAATTCTAAGAAAAAAATAATAATATCCAGTGATTTGATTCTCTATTCGAAGATAAGCGAGTCTATCCAATTTGAATGGTCGTGGTTTTACTCCAATATGAATGTCTAAACTCTTTTTCAGATGATGAATAATTGGGACAATGGAGAAAATATAGAGATATTCTGGACTCATACTACAAATTTGATCTCTAAGAAAATATTATCTCCCATTACTAGAACTCTATATATAACTTTTGTTAACCTAATAATATGAATTCCATATCTCATTTTCAGGAATTTCTTAAAGTTTTGACATGGGAAAGTTTTTCTGTTTTATTTTTCTATTTCTTGGTGAAGGAGATTATGAAATTCTCGATAAATTAAGATTTTTTTTAATTTTTTTTTCTTAAATAATTTATATTTATTAAAATAATATTTAAAAATAAAAATAAAATTTTTTATTACTTTTTATATTTCTATGTCATTAAAAAAAGAAAATGACTAAAAAATAATTCTTGTCCATTTAAAAATATAACAAACAATTAGTAAGAATCATAAAAAATTTCTTTTTTTTTACAAAAAAAAAAAAAAAAAAACCATATAATTTAATTACAATTTGAGTCTTCCATACTTGTTAAAATTGTCATATGTGTACATTTATACTGTGTTGAGAAGATATTTCCACTTCATATATGATGTTCTTTTACCGAACGATTGCCATAACTTTCCAAAATTTCAGTTCTTCATTGTTCTCGTCTGTCCACTGTCCAGAAGGAAAAAAAAGATGAAGGCAAATTCATCCCTGTTTCTTATCGTGTACTCAATCTTTTTGTTCGATATACATCTGCTACTCCTTACTTCCGCAGATGAGCCAATAGATAGCATGATCCTCAATTGCAGTTCTTCAGCAACAGCAATTGCTTCACCAGCTGAAGTCCACGCATGGATTCCTGACAGGTCATTTAAATCTCAATTCTCATCATTTATACGCACCACCGAAGAACCGGCAATACCTCAATTTGACAAACTCTTTGCTGCCGTCTTTCGGGCTGAATATACTCACACGTCTTATGTCTGTCCTGGAACCAAGTTCATTCGACTTCATTTTTATCCATTCCCATACTTAGGCTTAGAAGTCTTTAAAACCCAATTCTCAGTCAGCATTGGCCACTACACTGTTTTGCATACTTCTAAATCATCTTATCCGAAAAATGTTTCCAAGGCTGAGTACATTATTAAAGAGTATTGTGTAGAAATAGATGGCCAGGCACTAAACATTACGTTCACCCCCTGAAAAAATGTGTCAGATGCATATGCTTTTGTGAACATGATCGAGGTTGTTTCAGTGCCTTCAAATCTTTACATACGAGAAAATAATACTCAATTCCCACTCATTGGACGGTCTCACAATTTTTACACCAAAAAGTCCATCGCTCTGGAAACAATGTATCGGGTGAATGTAGTCGGGGATTACATCTCTGCAGGGCAGGATTCTGGTATGTTTCGTGCCTGGTCAAAAGATGATAAGTTTCTGGATAATGATGAAAAGGATACTGGAATTCTTGGATCGGAAGCTAAAATTATCTACTACAGCTCACAAGTTCCTGCTTACGCCGCGCCAGAGAAGGTGTATGCCACAGCCAGAACAACAATTCCAAGTGGCAATGTAACTCTGAACTGGTCATTTCCCATAGAGCATGGGTTCCAGTACCTCATTAGATTTCATTTCTGCGAGGTCTCGAAAACCATTTCTCAGCAAAACCGAAGAAATTTTGACATCCGTATTAACGATCAAATAGCAGAGGATCATGCAGATGTGATTCAGTGGAGTGGTGGGGCTGATGTTCCTGTTTACCGAGACTACCTGGTGAATTTGTCAGGACAAGGCATAGATTTCTTGCTTATTGCTTTACAAAGCAATACAGAATCAGTTACGCTAAACAGAGGCGCAATCCTAAATGGGCTGGAAATCTTAAAATTATCAGATGCTAGCGACAATCTTGCAGGATCCAGTCCTTTTTCGTACGGAGCAAGAAAGATTTCTTCCCCTGATAATCAGGATAGAGGGATGATCATAACTTCCTCTGTTTTCATGGGTTCTTTTGGAGTAATTACTGCATGAGGGGCATTCATGTCGAGGCAATCAGACCACTTTCGGTGTTTTTCTCTTCCTGAGATCAAGTCAGCGACCAACAATTTCTCGGCCAGTTTACTCGTTGGAGTTGGTGGATTTGGGAAGGTCTACAATGGTTCCATCTTTTCTAACGGCAGCACCAACCCTGTTGCTGTAAAACGTGCTAATCCATGTTCAAACCAAGGGCTGAACGAGTTCAAAACAGAAATTTCCTTGCTCTCGAACCTGCGACACGGCCATCTTGTCCCTTTGATTGGTTACTGCATGGAAACCAAAGAAATGATTCTGGTTTATGATTATATGGCTAGGGGTACTCTACGTGATCATCTCTACAATAACCACAAGCCTTCCATTCAGTGGAACCGGGGCCTGAAAATTTGTATTGGTGCAGCGAGAGGTTTGCACTATCTTCACACGGGTGCAAAACACAGCGTTATTCACCGCGATGTAAAGAGTACCAATATACTGCTAGATGAGAATTGGGTGGCTAAGGTTTCGGATTTCGGGTTGTCAAAAATTAGCCCAAACTTGCTGACTCAGTCAAATACTCACGTTAGCACGGCTGTGAAAGGTAGCTTTGGTTACATGGATCCAGAATACTACCGGCGCGGTAAACTGACTGAGAAATCTGATGTGTACTCATTTGGGGTGGTATTATTCGAGGTATTGTGTGCTAGGCCGGCTGTTTTACCAATAGCGCAAAATGAGGAAGAAGAGCATGAGCAGGTAAACTTGGCTGATTGGGCACTACGTTGTTATCAATCAGGCACATTGGATAAGATCATTGACCCATATCTACAGGGAAAGATTGATCCGGCATGTTTCAAAACGTTCATGGACATAGCGAGGAAATGCTTAGCAGATAGAGGAAGTGATCGGCCACAGATGGGTGAGGTGTTGTGGAATTTGGAGCTGGCATGGCGGCAGCAAAAGGCTGCCGATCATATTCAAGAAGACGCAGTTTCTGCTGGCGAGGCCAACAAGAGGATAGAAAGTCATGCAGGGGTTCGAGTTGGTAATTCAGATAGGTGCCTCGGGACAGAGTTTTCTGAGCTCATGATCCCAATTGGACGATGAGAGTTTTCCAAAAAGTTTTAAATCCAACAGTTATATTACATTAGGTAGTAAAATTATTTAATTAATAAAAAAATTAATTATTAATAATAAATAAAAAATTAAAAATAAATTTTATAAATTCAGTACACTTTCGCTCCTCTTTCCTAATTTAGTTATAGATTATCTTACTTTAGGCCATGAAAAAGTATCCAAATCTACCAACACTGTTTTGGTGCAATGTTTGGGACAATAGTTTATGTATACCATAGTAGTTTTGTCATTTGCAATAAAGACCAAAATTTTATTGGTATAATTTACTTTCTCTTTAATATAATATAGTGTAATATTTATTGTTCTAATTAGCTAGGAAATTATTATGTTGCTTAATATTTATAAGATTTTTTTTAAAAGCGTAAGAAGTTATAAGACTAAATTTAATTTTGCTTTTATTTTAATTAAAGAATAATTAAAGGCTAAGATTTTATTTTGTATTTTTTAAGGGATATATTTATTTATTTATTTATGGTAAAAATTCTTTTAAACATAAAAATTGATAGAATGTAATATTATTTTGATATGATTTTATTTTATTTTAAAGAAATATATATATATATATGTGTTATTTTTATGATAATTATCTTGTTAATTAAGTTTTTTTTTTTAAAACAAAATTTATTAACATATTTTTCTTTTCTCTCTGCCTCCCACGATCCTTTCAATGCAAACACAATATTCTTTCTCTGAGATATGTGGCTTCTTAAGCTATCGGTTCACCTAGATAATGTTTTAGTTATAATATAATGATGTTTTATTGTGTAATCGAGTTTTTCTTTGGTATTCTTTACATTGTTTAGTATAGATTAATTAGAGTTCTTTTAAGTTAATAATCATAAATCAATATTAAATCAATGAAAAATCATAGTTTGTTTAAATTGTATTATAATAGTAGATTATTTAGATTAAAACTTTAAATTATTTGTTGACTATTATTCATATAGAAAATACTTTAATAGAAATTTGTTAAATTATTTATCAAAATTTTCATAATTTGAATTCTCACATAATAAGAAAAATACAGAATTTTGTTTCACTCAAATAAAGTAAGAATTTAACTTTACACAAAATTTTAAAATTAGCTTTTAAAATTTAAAATTTTATGTATTTTGCAATTTAATTATAAAATAAAATTTATTTTGAAGTGACAAACAACTTTCATAAATTATAAAATTATACAAGGTATTATATATATATATATATATATTCTATTTGTTATTTTAATTTTGAAATTTTTAGAAATATATGTTCTTATTTATGAATTTTTAATTTAGTAAAACTTAATTATGAAACAATATGAACTTGTGCATGTTTTTTAAAATACTTCTTATTTTAAAATATCAAAAGATTTAAAAAAGTTATGAAAATATTTATGATAATTTGTATAATTATTTACTAGTTTGTGTATAAATTTAATAATTTTTAGAAACGTATTTAATTAGTTATAAATTTACAATTGAATAATTTGCATTTCTAAAATAACTTAGATAGGTTATTGTTGTCTAAAAAATTTATTATTTTAAAAACTTTTTTGAGCTTGAAATGTCATAAAATTTTTATGCATGATAACTTAAGTATTCTAAGGAAATTTATAGAGGTCAAATTTGATTTGATTTATAAATTACAAATTAAAAATTCTACTTTATAAATAGTTTTGTCTAGAATACTTAAGCATGTATTGTAGTGTAGACGTGATTAAATTTTTAAAAATTTACTTATGTGATATTTTAAGTATTTTTAATAAGATAATTTGTTATTGTAATAAATTCGAAACTTTTAAACAACAATTAGAGGTAGAATAAGATTTTAATTTGGTTTGAAGTAAGTAATTATATTCATGATACATTAAATTATTTTTGCATTGTAAAAATATTTTATAGTATATTTTATGGCAAATTTGTATTTCAAACTATGTTTTGTGTCACACAGTTAGGCAAGTGTCCGAGTTTGTAACTACCTCTCTTATGTCATAAAACCAGTGTTATAGAACAAGACGAATATATTCAGCTAAAGCAACGGTATTCTTGTATTTCTTTGTAATGTATCAATACTTTCTGTAATATTTGTGGTCAACATATCATATTTTCAAATAAAAAATAAAATCAAATCCACCTATAAAATTCAACTTCTGTCTTCAAATACTTCTCAACTTTTATATGTATGGCCCGTAATTTTGCTACGTATTGATTGAACTTGCTTGCTTGATACTCCTTATTGTGAAAAAATAGTCTAGCATTAATGCATCAATTTTTCATGATTTTAACTTAAATTTTGTCTTCATTCATTTATGTAGTACGTAGAAAAACCATGTGAAGCCTCAAAAAATACTTTGCATATCGCTTTCTCGATACCATTATGTCGGTTTGAAACATATACCAAATTTAATATTCTAAGTGCTTTTCTAAGTTTGAGGAAAAATTATTCTCATGATACATTATTTTCAAAATTTCTTATCTCAAAGGTAATGAATAAATAGCAATAATCGATCAAATAAATGAACTGAAATCCTAAATTGATGCACCAATGTTCATAAAAAAAATACATGAAAATAGCGTTGTCATTTGTTTTAATTTATGTGATTGTATCTATCTAGAAGAAATGAAAAACATATTAGTTAACTATGCTAAAATTAAGGAATGCAAAAATTAAAACAACTCAATAAGCTTGTACCTAACCAGAAGAGATGTTAAATGTGTTAGTTAACTATGCCAAAATTAGGGAATGCAAAAGTTAAAATAACTCAATAAGTTTGTATCCGAATTTTTGTCTTTTAATACATGACAGTATAATGACATTTTCTTAAATGATTCTTTTCGGATCTTTAGAAATATTTTATTTATAATTACTATTTTTGACTTCCTTGGTTGTTGAATTATGAAAAGGGCTAATGGCTCTACAACATTACCTGGCTGATATACAAGTGAGACAAACTGAATCGTGCATTCACTCTGTAGAAAGTTGATGTCTCGAAGTGAATGGCTCGTGGTGAACAAGGCTGTGTGAACCAATCCGTAAATTGCAAGTTAGGCCAACAGTAAATAACAAACAAAATCAGATATGGAGACGTCTATCTTGGACAGTTACTTTGTTCGCTTAAATTTTTTAGCTTACAAACTGGGAAGGGTCGAGTGGTTAGTTTTTTTTTTATTTTCGACTGAAATTGACATGGTTGTAATTGCCAAGCCAATTCCATTCAATTGTTGGATTAAAATTTCAGTCGCATTCAATTGTTGGATTGACATTTCGGCATTTGTGAATTGTGATGCTTGAAAATCAGCCCCACCCCCACCATCCACCGACACAGACCCGTAACCTCCAGAAGAATATCAACAGGTGAGAAGAAACTTACACTCTTGGCTCTCACATTCATTTAAACAATCAGAATATAACCTTGCCATCTAAAAGGGGAACATATTGGATTGAAGTGTACATACACTGAGAACTATGGAGCACAAAAAAGAACCGATGACAATATCCCGGCCCGACATGATAGGACAACGCATGAGATATTCACACATCAACAGTATCGCGGGCGACATTACTACATGACGGAAGTCAGAACATGGGAAAATCATGGACCGCAGCCTCAACAGAAACAATGTTTTCAAAGAAGGCCAACAGTTATTTTCTGCAGATGGTAAAGTTATTTGGTGAGAAACCTCCATAAAACCAAGTAATTATGATATGATTACAAGATCTAAGTATTCTCCAATTACCACAAACCTGGGTTCTTGATAGCCTCACAAAGTTGCGTTCAGTTCTGTAGTATTCGCTGACGAGCACATATTGCAGCAAAGTACGGGATTTCAGCACTCATCTCCATTAGTGGCTTGATTAACAAATTCAACAATTCAAAGTTAAGGGCGATTTTGTTTGCTAAGGCAGCAAAATACTGCAATAGTACACCATAAAACACCTGGGAAAGAGCAGATGCATTACTTTCACTTTAATGGAAGATCAGAAAGATGGAGCAAAAGATAGCAGATACTTAGACAGCAAAATATGATAACCGAAATTTATACAAATGCATAAGAATACTGAGAAAACAAACACAAGATTTAACCAAGCTCTCTACTGCATGGACTAAAAAAAAAAAAACCAATTTTCATTGAATCAAATAGCAAGCAAAATATCAAAAAGATAAAACCCTACCAGTCTGAAAAATTCATTTCCTTTTCTCCCCAACAACAAAAACCTATTATAAGTTATTTACTAGATTGATTAGTTTTTGAGCAATAACTATGTAAGGAGATACAAGAAACATATTGAAGCATAAACAATTGAACTCTTTGATTGTCCACGTATGTTTTGAATTGGTTACTTTTACCAACAGTCATGCAGACTTAAAGACTAAAATTTAATCATGAACAGAGCATATCATCTACCGTAATGAACCCCCAATGGGTATTCTGCTCCACAAACTTCAGTACTGAGTTCTAGTCCTTCAAACCATGAACCCACTATGAGAAGCTAGGCATTTACTATCTTAGGAATTAATGCGCACATACACAAATAAATAGAAAACCACTGGCACACAAATGGAAAAGGCGAGATACAAACGAATTGCATAAACTTCCATACTTGCATTTTCTTCCAATTTTCTGCTGCAAGCTTAATTGCATTGCTTGCTCTAATTCAATTGATAACCACAATCTTGTCAGCATTAGAACAATTCTCTACTAATGCGCAAAATTCTTCCAAGCTCTTTGGAGCTTCAATCAAAAAAGGAATGTCTGATTGAGTTGAAGGCTGCACATGATCTGCTTTTATTTTCTTCTTATCCAAAGATTCTCTATCTCTTTTATTGATCTCAACACAAACATCTTCCTTCAACTTTTTGCTGACTTTTGGCTCCATCTCTTCCTACTCATCATTTTCTTCATCCAACTCTTGTTCTTCCTCTTCTTCCTTCAAATCTGTGCCAAGATCATCATCATCACTTTGCTCCCAGTCTTTTAAGGTTGTAGTCATTTCACCTGCATCATTATCTTCATCAGACTCCTCATTGACACCATCATCTTCAGCATCATCTGAATCCTCAGAGGAATACTCATCTTCACTCTCAGTTGTATCCTTTCTTTCAAGAAGCTCATCAACCAGCCTCTTTTAGCCTTAGGCTCATCATCAACTGAGAAAGAATCACCAAGATCATCCCCAGAAATAGATTTGGGCCTCTGGGTGGTTGGTTTCTCATCATCTTCATTGTCTTCATCACTAGTATCACCAGTTGCTAGCATCCTCTTCTGACACTCCTGAAATTTTGTAGTCATTCAAGTTATCAAAAACTGAAATATCATAAATTGAGATAAAATGTAGATTTCAAAATGCTAAAACTCCACATCACTGTAAAAGGGAATGAAATCATGACCCACAGTCATAGTCCCACGTGTCAACTACAGTTCTTAGGTTTATCTTGAAAGATTTTCTTAATACGATTAAACCATGTAGTGAATGCATAGAGGTAAAATGATGAACAAATTATATTTTGTCAAACATGAAGATGCAGACTGTGTTGGTGGGCTAGATACAAAATTGAAACATTTGGGATATTTTCAATACTGCATTTAGTGTAAGAACACCCAGAATAATGAAATAAAAAAAATTCTTGTTGATCCTGCGAAATGCCATGAATTTAGCACATTAGATTTGTTAATTCAACGAATACCAAGAAATAACAATAACAACTCAAACCAAGAGTTTATTCTATAAGAAACAGAGTAACAACAACTCTCTATCAATGGCTGCAAAAGATCCATTGTATACTAACTTTAACTTATTATAACTTGACTAGGAAAAACTACTCAAATAACACTTAACTACTAAATAGGAATGAATCAAATATGGCAACATAATAAGATAAATCCAACTAAAACACAAAAACAACAATAGTCTTCCAAAATTGTCCTACATCACATGATGCCAGAAAAAAAAAAATTATGTCTTAAAAAGAAAATGATCTATATTCTTAATGAGCTAAAAGTGCATAATCCACATGAAAACATTATGCTTTTTGCACTTTCTAGGACCACCCATGCAAATTGGTAACAATGTCATTCAAATTGTGGTACAATGTTAAAGGAATTGCATCAATACTTTTTCTACCATTGAGGATATACCTAATTGGTATAATTGGTGCACATTATGAATGATGCATGTTATAGGCTATCTCAAGCATTTTAAGTCATTTGATCTAATAATTTGCCATTAATATCGTAATTTGCATAGAAGATAAGGGCCACTGGTCCTATTGCATGTAACACACATGGAGTACATATCATCTGGTAAACCTACAAATATAATATCATCTCATAAACCTACAAATATAAAGTTTTCCATCACTAAAAGAAATTCCAGTAATAGTAATATTTACTAATGATAGACAAAATAATAGCAGCTGCAAATCACATCAGCATGCATGAATGCCGCACATAATTGAGGGAGATGCAACTTACCTCCAATCTCTCTATCGTTCTCTCTCCTCTTGTGCAATCTCTTCATCCATCTTCATCCTGTCTGATGGCTGTGCACACATGTCCACGACCATCTCTTTAACAAGTTTGTCATAAGAATCAGGCTGTTCCTGCCAATACAGCTAAAAGTATTGCTTCAAATTGTATATGATAAATAACTGCAGTAACTGCATAAAAAAGGTTTACAAGGTTTTTTTCCCCCTCAATGTCAGAATATGCATAAAAGTCTTAACATAACACTTCAATAATTAGAATAGAGAAACAGAGTTCAGAGCCTTAGAAAACAGGAAATAAAACCATTAAAGTCGATTGGACCACTCAACAAAATTTTGGCAGCTAGAACCAAAAAGAGCTTACTGGCTTAGAAGTGTCTACTTTTTGATCATCCTTCTTCACATGCTCATTAGGGATGTCCTTGTTGACAAGAGCTTTCAAGGCATTCATCTTACTGGGTTCAGTCAATGACAATAACACCTTAGATTGAACTAGAGATGAGAAGGTCTTATCCAAGTCTTCCATCAACTGTTCATTTTCTTCCTTGTCTTTTGCTTTTTGTGCCTGTTAAGAAGAGGGGGGAAAAAAATAAAAGATCTTCAAAATATAGAGAATACAGATATATATTCTCTGCAAAGCAGTGTCAATAACATAAAATGAATCACCATCTTGAAATATTTGCTCTTCAAAATAACTTCTTACATAACTTCCTTCTTGCATTTGTGCTTCTGCAATGGGAAAGTCATCTTATTAAGCCAAATTTAAGGCATAATCTGGTAACCAATCAGAAACATATGAGAGATAGCGAGAGATTTCATGCTCAACAAAATAAACCAGATGTAACCCAAAAAAAAAAAAGGGATCTCACATTCTCCTCTCCTTCCATCAAATCCCTTTCGTTTGAATGCTGTGTATAATGAGCACTAAGTTTGCTTTAAGCCATTTGACCCCTCTGCAAAGAGCAAGAGAGAGATAATCAATACTATTGACACAATGTCAAGTTTACTAGAATCAAACAATGAGCATATTGCAATCAGAAACATCAATGGACTGTGAGTTGCTCAAATTATGATCCATCTAAGTTATCAAGAATGTATGAGCACCAGCGCTGCAGATTAAGTGAGTTGTTAGAAAATTTAATTACATTTACTCAGAAACAGCCTTAGAGTACTAACCAAACAAGCCCATCAACATGTAGTGCCTTATTGAATCTAAGTTAAAAGAAACAAAATGAAGAAAATAACAAATGAAAGACACCATAGAAACATATGGGGTATCAGAATCCACGGACAGAAATCACACTTCAGTATGGGGAACATAAAACAACAGGAATGAGGGACATAAAACAACAGGAATGAGGCAAGTTAGGTTAATTAATAGTACAAATCTTGACAACAATCTAGCATTAATTAAAGATCACAGCTCATCAAGATCTGAGAATGAGTTCTCTCCATTTGGGTGACAGTCTTTTGGTAAAGACACATGAAAGATAATGCACAATCCTAGCTACAATTCAAGCTAAAACTTAGGTGCCAAAATAGTGTCTCTGCTCTTCTTCATGTATGTAGTACTTATGTCCCAAGACTAGAACAAAGAATTAAATTATTTACTAAGAATAAACCAAATAGCTGCAAGCTTTGTTAGCCAAACAAAGCCCAATATTGTAAAAACACAAAGTGATACATACTCTCAGATTCATCTGCTTCTCTACCATGTTCATTATCACCATCAGATAACATGTCATCTCAAAATCATCCCTTTTTGGGAGTGATCCAATGCCAGGATATTCAAACTCGTCGTCTTCTCCATCTGATAGATTATACTTGCTTTTCTTGTTCAATTTCAACTATCAAACACAAATAAATAAATAAACATTAAGTGAGCATAAATGAAAGAACAAAGTCCACAAGTAAGCAACAACTTTTATGCTTTTAAGTCAACATTTTTTCCCTATTACAGTCTATATATGGTTGCTGAAAATGATGCAAACTTGGTTGCCTTCAGCACCATTTTCAAAATTGTTTTCCAGAACTTGAAAAACAGGATTAAAAAAACAAAATTCGTTTTCATTTTTTTTTTCCTATGGGGATTAAAACAACAGTTATCAAAATACCTTTCCAGCTAGAATGTAGAAAATAAATAATTCAGTTTCTCGTTTCCATTTTACAGAACAGTTTTACGGAAATTTCCTGAATATAATTGGTCGCTTTAGACCTGACCTAAAAACATTTTTGGCTTTCTCAGCTCCAAAACAAGACTGCACTAAGTTTTAGCTGATTTTGCACTTTCAATTTAACAAAAGCATTCTACATAACAGGATGAAAAAACAATTAAAAAAAAAAAAAACCTGACGCTGGCGCTGAGAACGCATAATAGCCTTGTCAAACTCCCCCAATGCGTCGTTCCGTTCTCCAATTAGCTTATCGACAGAGACCGAGGACTTGCCACTCTGCTCGTACTCTTTCAGCAACGGCTTGCTCCTCTTCTGGATAGCCAGCGACTGAGAAAGCCCAATACGTACTTCCTCTCCCTTGCGCTTCTTACCCAGAATGTCAAATTTGCGTCGAGACCAGATGGCCTCGAACGGATTGTCGGCTTTATTCTTCATGGCTACGGTCTTTGGACCAGATTTCTTACTCTTTTTCGACTTTTCATGCTTGGGTTGTTTCCTAACTTAGCCATGTGTGACGGGGCTGGCCCCTGCCTTCTTTCCAAAAACATATGTACATTAAGGTATTCAAACCAATCTTATAAATTTTAATAATTTTTTATTTTTATTCAATTATAAAACTCTTGTAACATTTTCTCTCTCTATTAATTTTGTGATATTTTTATTATAATAAAATTTATTTTATATTTATTTTATTTTATCTTAAAATTTATAAATTTTTATAAATTTATTTATTATTTGTGAATATTTAATTAAATAATTTAATTTAAATAATTTAATTTAAATATAATTTATTACGAATTAAATTATTATTTTTAAAATATATATATATATAATTATTAAAATAAAAAAAATTAATTTTATAAATTTTAATAATTCTTCGTTATTACCTAAGCTGGAACTGTTGCCACACACATGGCTGTAAGCTTCGTGTTCTCGTAAGAGGATGAAGGAGTCGGGGTTTTTGGGGGGGTTTATGTGAGCGGTTCCCACTTTGGATTGGAGCCGGGTTGGATTTATGTGATGGAAACCAATACTATTGGACGAAGCCCAAACAAATTCATAGAGCGATATTAAATTAACGCCATTAGTTTCCTAACAAGCCCCATGTCCAACTGAATATAGAGTAAATATAAATATAAATATAAATAAGAAAAAAAAAAGAATTATACTTAAATAATAAATCAAAATTTAATTTATTTACTGTACTAATAATAATAAATATAAATTCCAATATTAGTGTATGTAGTGTAGCATCAATAAAATTGAGTGATATAAAACTTATTAGAGTTTTAATTTTAACTTTAATGTTGATTTTTTTGTTTTGTTTAATTTTATATTAAAAAAATATTAAATTAAATTTTTATTTTTATTTAAATATTGTTGTGTATTAGCTATTAACGTAAAAAATAATAACTATATAAAATATTTTTTATCTTATCATTAATTAATAATATAATATTTTTTAATTAGAGTATGAATTCATAAAAAAACGTTTAAGCATAATTAAAACAATCCTAAATTTATTATGCATTACATTTCAATTATGAATTTTTCTTTTCTTCTTATTCTTACGTAAATTGGAGCATTTCCTCTTTATAGCATGTCTAACAAGAATGTCATACTGCTACTTCATAAACGCTAAATTTTGCTAAGCTTATTTTTGTTGAAGGATAGGAATATACAAGACCGATTTCACAACTTGTATAGTTAAGAAGTTGTTATCATGGTTGGATACGCCATTCCATACATGGGGCATGAATGTTATGATCTACTCTAGCTTTACCCAAAGCTTGCCTCTTTGATGACAAGGGCAGTTCAGTTGATTTAATCTAAATGTTCTGAAACATGTGCCTAAATGACCTACCGTAGCATTCATAGGAGACCCTAAAAGTGGTCAAGGGACCCCTCCTGTCTTCTCTCTTAATCATAACGGCCAATGCCCTAAACCATGACTCCCACTTTTTCTTTAACACCCCAATCACCTTCTCCAATTTTTTCAGGTTGCACTTTATCATTTACAAACAATATTACACAAACAATCACATATGTTTTCTGCAGCAAGATGAGATACCAAATCATCAACAGAGTGTAGACTCTGTAGCTTAAGGTGATGGATGGTTGGATCGATGGATGGAAGGATGCTTAATTAATGATAATTAAGCCAAGAGCCAGAAATCTTTGTGACGTTTGGTGGTGATTAAATAACCTCCTTGTTTTTTGCTTTTTCTTCTCACAGCAACCGCCATGCAATCGGCATTTTGGATACAGTATTCGACGACACCGCCGGCTACACGATTCCTTGCCCACATCATAATAAGACGCCATGTCGTTGAGCGTTTTTTCTGCCCTAGAACTAGAAGAGCCGCCCCTTGTTTTCTTGCTTCTTCAACAATTGCTGGACCTTTCTCCTTCCCTTCCACCACTGCGATCTCAATTTGTACCTGCATGTCAGGCCCAGATGACATCAGTAATTTCAAGCCTGCTGCATTGAATTTACAATCGTTTTTGTTGATGAAAGCTGTGATCAGATATAGAGGTTACAGTCTTGATTAATTGTGGTTTTACTTCTGATTTGCACTAAGAAACTCATAATAACACACCTCAGGTCTCTTCTGCTGGCACATATTTTTCAAGGATTGAAGAAGCTCACAATCCCTTGGAGCTCTCTCTTTCCCGCACTCTCCACCTGTGCCTGACAGAATAGATATAAACCCATGTCAGTTAATTCATTTCCCAATATCTAACAATCAGATAGGGGAAGAATGAAATGAAAAACATAAATAATTTCAACCTTGTTTATTACGAGAAGAAGAAGGCTTGATTACGTAAAGAAGAATAACTTTGTCCTGAGTCTGAACCGTGTGAGTTAATGACCACTGTAGAGCCCCCTTAGCTTCATTGCTGGAATCAACCACGATCATGATCTTCCGACCAACCACCAAATCTGGTTTAACCCCGTCATCGGACTTCACCTCTTCTCCGACATTACCGCTAGGATTCTCACACTTTTTATCACTCTTACCAGAATTAACATTCGGCAACTTCGATTGTATAGGCGGCGAACGCACTCTAACCTGTGGCCTAATCCTGTTTAGACAGAACTTAGGCAATCTCGGTACTGTCTTGCCCATATCTCTTGAGATTAATACAAGAGAGTCCAATAATTATAAGAATGAGAAAGAAGAATCAATATAATGTAAGAACACACAAATTTCTAGATGTTTGTCTGAGGGGAGGGGGCCTTCGTTACTGTTTCTGTTCTGCTTTGTTTCCCCTCTTTATTTTTCTTTTGTCGATCGGTTGAATCATGTTATTGTTCTTTAATTTGTTTCTTTTTATTGTCTGTAAGTGGGGCTATTCCTGAACGTGCTCGTCATGAAGGTTGTAGGTCCGTTCTCTCTTTGGACCACCAGTTGCCCAACTCTCAACTCAGGGCTATAGAATGTACTATTTCATGAAGGCTGCTTCAGTTTCTTTCTCTTTAGACCTTTTCTTTCTTTCCTTCTTTCTTTTTCTAATTTCCTTTGACAAAAATAATGTGGAATGGTCAAGGGAAATATGTGAATCACTAAACTACAGGAGCTACTTAATAAGAATAAACTAGAGAAGCTAGCCAAGAAGAAAGTTAAAAAATTGAATCCATAATATTATAAAGAAGAGAAAGACTTAAATAGAATGGTCATATCATATCAGTATTACTGATGTACTAAAATTATTTAATTAATAAAAAAAAATACATTAATTAATAGTAGATAAAAAAAATTAATAAAAAATTTTATCATTTAATTAATATGGTAAGAAAAATTTATAAAATTTTTTATTAATTTTTTTCACCTACTACTAATAAATATATTTCTTTTTTTTTATTGATTGAATAATTTTATTACGTCAACAATACTAATGTGATACGATCAATTTATCTAAAAATTTTTTCATAAATATTTTGAATTTAAAATATTAATTAATTAATTAAATGGTAAATTTTCTATTTAATGTACACATAATGGAAGATAATAACAAATAAACAATGAAAACTGGGCTGGTGGTGTGCTCAGTTCAATTAGCATAAGTAATGGTGATAATTTGGGAAGAATCTTCCACGATTATTTTTATTGCCGACACTACTTGGGGCAATCATCTTATGTGCAAGATTAAATTTACATTAGCAAATCACAACCTTGTAAAAGTTTAAAATTTTTGCTTTCATGGGGCGTAATAAGCTTAGGTTAGACGCTACCATTTCATCATTAATTTTCATTATTAAATATATATATATATATATGATTGATCAATATATTCTTTTAAATATTTAAACAGGATTTTAGTAATATCAAAAAAAAAAAAAAAGAGATACCCACAGCCAAAAAGAGAGAGAGAGAGAGAGAAGATGATGAAAGTCAACTTCATTATGCAAATTAGAAAGTAAATATATTGATTAAGATAAATTAAGTAAAAGCTGTTAAGTCATGAACTGAATTTTCAAAATCATGGTAATTAATCATGCTTTACTTTCAGAAACAGGTTCAACCACCCCTCCCAAACGGGTAGAATGTCCTTTCAAGCCTTTACATTAAATAATTAATTAATTAAAATTGAAGTCAATCTTTATTTTCCATACATGGCTTTTTTCAATTGGCCACATTTTCTAATTTCTAACTCGATGTAATATTGATATTGGCCAGGCTTTGAAGTTTTGTGACGCATTTGTTAATGGAAGCTTCTTCCTCCATTGTTGTAACAAAGTTTTGCTTCGGGTTCCAAAACCTAGGCAACATTCATTTTCTGAATAGACGAGAAACTCTCCTTGGGCTGGGTGGCAAGGGCTGCAGGAGGTCCATACAAGCCCACGTCATAGGCTAATGGGCCGGAAAATCCTTGAAGTAACAAATTTCACTAGGTTGGTAAGAGATCTTCTCTTTGATATTTGATAAGCTAAAACAAATGGGCCAAATTAATAGCAAGCTTTCAGGATCCTTGTTGAGACTTGGAATGATTTTGTGTAAGATTAATGTACTTGTTTTATGGAGCCAAGCCAATAATGACCAAAACTCAAGACCCAATTTAACGCAGGCTGCCATCTGTTATCTTCCTTTGAAATGAAAATTAAATTCAATAACAACTCATCTATATCCAATAAAACAGAAACATATATATATCCTTATATAATAAAATTTATTCTAAAAAAAAAAAAAAAGTGAATAAATAAGATCCCACCAAATCGGGATAGTGCTAATGTATACTTCCATATTGGCAAGGAATCCCAAGGCAGTAGTGAGTAGCGTAGGATTGCACTCACATGCTTTCAAAATTAGAATCTTCTCTATTTTCCAACTTCATATCGAACTTGACATTCTTTTCTACTTCTCCTTTTATATACAGTATTCATTGTTCTACTAAATTATCTTGCTTGTCTGTTTTTATTTTTTGTTAAGGTTTTGATCTTACTGCCGTTTGACTGTCTATTAAACCGTCGTCTATCGGCAGCTCCACATTCGAAAGGCAGTGTCTGTTAACTTGCTTACTTTTGTGTTTTTTTTCCTCTGAAGCCTGTGTTGGCTTTCGTTTTCTCATTCAAGGTTAGTATTACGAGAAGTTTGGTTCCGCCGAACATCGAATTTTCAAGCAAAAAACAGTATTATATTATAAATATTGGTACAGAGTGATAGTACTTTCCTTCCCTCTTGTAGAAATTTAGGTTTGAAGCATTATCATGGGTTCTTTTTATTCTTGCTTTCAAGTTGAGGATCCTGGAGATAGTTTAAACAGTTTCAATGGCAATAGTATTGAAAACGAGGGCCCATACTGCTTCCCCCTTGCCTTTTTCAGTAAGGTATGTGTATTTCTCAATTCACTGTCGCAGGCTTCCTTTTTACAACATTGATTCAAAATTTTTAGTTATTCTATGTTCCAAATTTTTGTTGCCTACTTCTATTTATACTCGGGAAAAATTCATCGGCAAAAAATTGCCGAGTGTGGGATTCAGGAAAAAGTTCAAATAGTGCGTTTTATTATATCAATTAAGTTATAGTGATTATTTAATCAATTCACCTCCAGTTTGCAGTTTTTTCTGCGAATCAGAATCGTGGGGCAGTCTCATCGGCTTCGAATTTGCCAGCTGATCCAGACAGTATTACATCTCAGCCGAGAACTTTGCCCTCCGACCTTGGTGATCATAATTGCCGAGAACATATCGATGAATTAGGAAGCAAATTCACTAAAGAGCAGTTAACAGAAAGGGGTTTAGGTTTATCGTCCAAGCTGCCGTTAGAATCTCAAGTTGCTTATGAGAATGAATCATCTGAAGATGAGGATGTCTGTCCCACATGTCTTGAAGGTTTTAAGAAAATTGGTTATTTATTTATTTATTTTTACATTATAATATAGAGATTGATTATCATTTCATTGGATGTTTGTTGGATTCATGTTGATATTTGATTTTTGACAGATTACACTCCTGAAAATCCGAAGATAGTCACAAAATGTTCCCACCATTATCATCTTAGCTGTATATACGAATGGATGGAGAGAAGTCCAACCTGTCCAGTCTGCAAGAAGGTATTCCTTTCTTCCATATATTATATCTTCTGTGTGATTTGTTTCTGTGCAACGAGCTTCATCTCTTTGAATGATTACTGCTTTCCCAGCTATTTAAGCTTCAATCAATGTACAATCACATATATTATTGTCCCAAAAATAGCACATTCGTTTTATGTCTAGTTAGTACTAGTCAACTAACGCTGTGGAAGTTTGCACATACAAGAGAAGCTTAGGCAAGAAACACTGACTGATTTCTTTCAATGTGGAACGGCCAGCCACACACACACAAACAAACAAGTAAATTCTAGAGAGAAGGCAGTGAAAGCAAGAAAGTGTTGTCTGTCAACAATGCTTTTAGAATTTTGCTTTCTTATGTCGCATGATGATGTTAATTGACTTAACAACTGACATCTTGGATTCATTTTCTAGGAAATGATATTTGATGAAGCAACTTAGACAACAGATCAAAAGGCATTCAAAATCCAGAGATCATCAACACCGGTTAGTTGCATGCTGGAAAGAAGTTAAATAGATCACTTAAAATGTGTGTATAGTCCATTTGATTTTAAGAAGGTTTTTCCCATTGAGTTGATGACAAAGAGGTTTTGAGTTTTATATTTTCTAAGAAGAAGGTGATTTAATTTTCGTTTGAAATCTGCAATATAATTTGTAAGGCTTTAGAATTAAAATATAATTTTCGTTCTTGTATTTGTAAGCTCAAAACAGCTTAAGAAACTCACCTGAGTGGTAAAATCATATCAAATCTCAGAAGCAGCTGATGACTAATAAATTGTGTACGACGGAAATGTGAACTCACATGGCTATAGTCGATGTATACGAAACACTTACACAACCTGCAGTTTCTTATTTTACTTGTTACATACATATCAATATTCTGTGCCAAGCAATGGGCTAGTTAGCAATTGCTGTACTTCTGCGTTCGAGAATTAGGGCATCCGATCTGACTAACAAGTTACGATATTCATTGAACATGAAGCAATAGTTTAACTATACATTCATCAACAATATCATCTTCATAGATAACGTCTATCTGTATTATATGAGACAGATAATAGGAGGGTGAGGTTCAAAATGATTTTTGGTTCTCATGCCTCTTACCTAAATATGCATGCCCGCTATTTTAACACAAACCAACAATTACAGCAAGCTAGATAGGAGAAATACTGTGTCTCCCTTCTCATGTTGTCGAGGAGCATCCAAGGTCACCCAGACATACACGTTCAAGTGTCAGCTCAAGCTCGTTCCTCCTCATTTCCACAGCTTCTTCCTGCTGGTAACCATCGCTGCGCCATAATAATTCAAAAATACAAGTTAATGGCACTAGGCTTAAAAGGGTCAATATTGCATAACGGGAGCAATTAATAATTAACACAACTTGATGATTAGATATACATCCTACATCTTTTTCACGGGCATCAGCTATGTTATGTCCATAACCAATTCTACATTAACAATGAGATGTTCCTACAGAATTGTGTCTAGAAGAAATTATTCAGAGTTTCCTGTGGTGAAATCAAGAAATACCCTACATAGGTTTTGTCTTGTGAATCTTATTTATGAGATAGATATATAACACAAAACAATTCTCCAAAAAATTACTGGGTTGGATTATGTATGTCACAGATATGGCTAGTATCCCGCGTGTTCATTGTACAATTATTCAAGCTAAGTAATTAGGATTCGATCTAGCAGAAAGGACTGTATATCGTGGGAGAAAAGAAATAGTTACCCAATTCTTAAGTAAGGACGCGACTGTGGCATCAGAAAGGGTAATGTATTGGGGGCCTGCATTTGATGCCCCCATTGTGCTTGCTGTGCCATTGCTTTCTCCCTTTCCTTGATCTAATTTCATATTACAGAAAAGACGAATAACTAAGATTACACTTGTTCTCAACAAAAAATAATGTTCCAAGAAGTAGATTGATTTATCTCTGACACTGATAGATATAGGTCACTGAAGAGGAAATATATGAAGTTTGAATAAACGAAATTACAAATATAAAAAAGAACGGCACCTGCTTTGCCAGCACATTATTCTGCTCTTGTATGGCCCTTTCCTGTCATTTAACGTAATGAGAGATGGGATACAAATGTAGGTTCGCTCTGTCTTACATACTTTGGTCAGATAACTGTACCAGCAGGTTTCATGCTTGGATACGAGAACTCTAAACTAATACGAGATTACACATAAAAATTTCCAGACAAAAATAATCCATGCTTTAGTTATTGTGCTTCATGCTATTGTTCAAACTCTGCTATATCATTATTCCGAAGAACCAGAAATTTCAACAACATACTAATCTGTCCACGGAAATATCATAAGCTAATAGCTAGGCAGTGAACATCTTTAGACTGGAAAACCTTTTGGGGCCCTAGTAAACTACATCAGCGTGTATTTATGCATAGAATAACTTATGCCTTTCACAAAAAAGCAGGCAGCTGTTCGTATTTTATGCATGTTACAGAAATAGATCATTGTAACGAATCAAGATTCAACAAATATGTATATATAGTTCACTTTTAGTCATACTATTCATTCATGTTTCACAAAATTTATAACCAACACATATAATCTTAAAATGTCTTATGTACCTTTTTCTGGAGCTCTGATATAGACTCTTGCATGAGATTATTCTGCGCAAGGGGGAGAAATCAACAGTAAATAATTAGAGACAAATCTTAACCCAGACCGTAAAATTAGGATAAAACAAAACAATGTTCTGTCATACCTTTCTTGAGCGAATGTGTTTAAGACCAGTCTCCAGCTGCTCCTCCAAATTTTGGATGTCTTTGAGAGTGAGTGTTTCTAAATCTTCTCCCAAGTAGTGCCTGAAGAGGTTTTAGAATCAGTTTAAAATGTTGAGGAAGAATAAAAAATTGAACTGTTCGAAAAAACAAAATAAAATCATGTCCCTTTAGTTATATTCATACAATTTAAGACCTTGGATGAAGTTGATTACCTGTGGTTTCTTTGCAGAAGATTGATCTTCGCCTTGAGTTTGTTACACTCCAGGGACCAGTTACCCTGCACAATTTTAAACTCAGTTCAATGATGCTACTAACCTTTGACTATGACCGCTAATCTTCCATGATAAGTACAATTATATGTATATATTATGAACCTGTGATTGAGAATCAGGAGCAATGGGCTGTCTTTCAGAAGTATAAGTGTACCTTTCATAGCGATCCAGTATTTTTTCCATACTGTTGTACAAAGAAAAAGTTAATTTCGAAAATAACGCTTCATAATTCACTGTAGTGCTGTCTATATGAGGACATCAAAATTTGAGTTTTTACAGAAGCAACAGCCTATTAAATCCAATATGAACATTAAAGACATGGTAACAAATAATAGACATCAAAATTTCGAGGTCAGTAATAGATACAGATGAAAGAAAAATCTAGTAGGAAAGTTAATTATAAAAAGGGTGCAAGAATAGAAAATATCAAAATTAAACCACGGCTAATAGTGTATTTATTCTAGAAGTGAACGAGTCTTGTGATCTTTCAAGTCAAAATTCCATGAGAGAAAATTAACAGGTCAAATACTTCTATAAAACAAGTATAGAATAAAAGTTATCCATTGGCTCTTTTAATGAAACAAGTGATTGACTATGAACTCTAGCTTAGAATACATGGTGAATCGGTGCCTTCGTTATCTTTTGTTTACTTATTATTAACCATGTCCCATCACAATCACCAATTGAGAATCACTGCATCTTTAGTTTGAAAATTCTTAGTAAGTGAATAGGCTCTTCTGCAAAAGATTAAAAACCGTTGTACTAGTTTCTTTTGGATGTACTAGCATCTAGAAACAATCAGACTCCCAAATTATAACTTAAAACTCTACATCCTTCATCTAACATTCTGCAAATATCTTGAAACTCAACGCCGATTGCAAGTTAAATAGTCAAAACTGAAAATCATTTGTTGTTACTAAACTTTGGACATTGAGGTGTGATGGTGTTATATGTTATAGGGCGCTGCGCCATCTTTGATCCCCTAATTGCAACACTAGTTTATTATAGTCCATATGAATTTGCTATCAAATACCATAAGATTCTCAGCAGATCATGATTACTAACAAAACAATAGTTCACTTAAAAAGGATATAATAATTTCTGTTACCTCCTTTTTCTAAACAATCAGACTCCAGTTGAAGATATCTTCTCTGTCGTCTTAAAACAACAATGATAGTTTCTTTTGAGATGTTATGTTTTTGTTACTTCCTATTTCTAAATAAAATCTATTCAGGGCTACTTAATGTTTAAGGCCAAAAAAAACCCACAAAATAATTGTTATACTAGAAGTGGAAAAAGAAAAATATGGTAGAGAGGAATCTTTAGAAGCCAAGGAAACGGTCTGCATGCGAAGCTGTTTGGCTAAGAAGAACATTAAAAAAAAATTTAGATCAATTAAAAAAAAAAAAAAACCTAAAAAGTATAGCGTGCCAACCTGTTTACAACTGCAATAGCTAACAATCCAGTATTCATACCGGATCTATGCATAAAGAAGTTCATCATCACTTCTGATGTAGGACGCAACTTTACTTGAGACATTAAACAAAGAAGAAATTGGCATGACATTCATCAGTACAGGTGATCAGTCAAATTATATACTAACCAAACCAATTACTTTACTACTTGTAATAATCATTTTGAAGATTACAAATTAAGAGGGATATTAGAAACTAATTTGTAATCTCTTAAGCAAAATGGAATTCAGACTTTTGTTAATTAGCAAGTACCATTAATCAAACTTGTCAAGGGAAAGGTTTTCTTATGGTTAGTCAAGACAACTAGATCTTGTATTTTGAGTAGACTAAGATAACTAGGATTAAGGAAAATAAATACCATTTTCTCCACGGAATATTCATATAGAGCCATAATTACAGCAAATATTATAGGAGGTAAAGCAAAAGTTAAAGGAAAAAAGCTTTGAAATTTTAGAAAAATTCTCCAATTTCTTGTATTCAAGTCTTTCATGCAATAAAAGAAGAATAAACTTCCAAAAATTTTTCTTTCTTTGTTCCTTATTTTAACTTGCATTCAACAAAAAAAAAAAAAAAAATGTGCGATCAGCAATTGCATTGAATAGAAATAGTTTAAAGTAACAAAAAAGTCAAGTTTTTCATACAAATTGATCATGTAGCATGAGAGAAATTCTACACATACAAAATATTTATACTAATAATCTTGCATAAACGGTATAAAAATAATAATAATGATAATAACTCAGATAAATAAAAGTAGATGATATGACAATAATTTTGATTTTTAAAAATTATAATCTCTGGTTAAATTAGATCACATTAATTTATATAAATAAATTTGTATAAATTTTAATTTTCACATTCTAGGTTCTTGCTCAATAAGAAATATAGCATCACTAAGAATGAAATTTAGGATCCCAAGACCATGACTTACAAGCTAGATGCAGTACTTAGAGCTAATGGTAGATCCCTTAAATTCTAATTTTGCTTCTATTTTTCTTGTGTTAAATTTGATAATACTAACAATCCTTGCGAGAGAAAGAAGTACCTTGATCATAATATTATTTCTCTTTACAAATTAAAAACGACAAACAAATAGATTTGTATGTGTCCAAGATCGTAGATCAGTTTAAAGTGCATGAATAATTACCCTCCTAATCACTAGATTTGCTAATCTATGCAAACTATTCTTTTTTAATTCGTATAATTACCCATATGGTGCAACTACAGTAGTTTATATCTAGAGAAAACCCCAACAACACAGGATCAAAAATTACACAAACATCTTATGTGTCAACTATAGTATATGTATTAACATATATTACAATAATGAGTTTATATAAAATCAAAAGAAGTTAAAGAACACATATTCTATAGCTTTGAAAATCGTTCACCAAAATCAAAAAATATAAGTGTTGTTTATCCTAGCAAAGGTTTTTTTTTTTTTTTTCTTTGAATTGATTAATCGTAGGAAGCCGAACCCCTTCAATGATGAGCTACTAAATAGAAGCAATGGACTCCTTTCCTTTGGTCAGATTTCAGCTTTGAAAAGACTTGAGAAAATTGTCATGAAAGGAAGACTTTGTAGTATGTTAATAAAACTAATATCTGAAGATACAAACAACACCATTAGCTACTAATACAATATTTGCATGAAATCAGTCTCTTAAAACAGTAAAATAGTAAAGACACAACTACCTGGTTCAAAAGCATGTTTTTCTTTCGTACGAAATTTGCAGTGAGAGTTCATCACTAGCTAACAACATTTTCAAATTTAAAATAATAAAAAAGGTAAACAAGTTCTGCAATTGTCTCCAGAATTCCTGGACAAAAAAATCTAAGGAAAATCTTTACATAGAAAAACAGAAAATGTACTAGTACTAAACTTGTTTTTTCAGCAGATGGAGCAGAAGCAGAAGCACGTGTAAACATGGACAAATTAAAGAGTCTAAAGCTAGAAAATGAGAAATTGAAAAAAGTGAAAAGATTCAGAAAACAAGAGACGTATTTGATAGAGCGATAAGCAGAAGAAAAGGAAGGAGATTTAATGATTACCAGGAATCAGTGGAGTACTCAAATAGCTTCCCTTTGTGGGAGAAGACAATAACAACAACCTCAGCATCACATAAAACAGAGATCTCATGAGCTTTCTTAAGCAAGCCAGCACTCCTTTTGGAGAAGGTAACCTGACGGTTGATCTTGTTCTCAATCCTCTTCAACTGAACCCTACCTCTACCCATGGATATGGATCTTTTCTTTCTTAGTTAAAAAATTTTCTTTCCCAAAAAAAACCCAACAAGCAAAACCCAAGAGAAACCCTAATAAAGAAACCCAAATCTAACAAGAGTGTTTTATATAGGATTTTCTTCTTCTTGCAAAATGTGAAGTTTGTATCAGGAAAGCATGCACATTTGTAGAACAGGAAAAGAAGGAATAGGTGTCTTGGAGTTTAGATTTGGAGGAATGGTTTTAGGGTAAAGTGGTTCCAGCCGTGTCGATTTCTCATTGGTTTGGTACATTCTTCT
>CP135534.1:2116719-2295149 GCA_032402905.1 Khaya senegalensis | reverse complement strand
TTTTTTATGAAATTCAACGGGTAAAGAATTTTTACGATATAGAAAAATAAATTATTTAAATATATATTTTATATAAAAGTTACGTTTATACAAATTCAATAATAAATTTTAGCATGATGTGCTATTTTTGTATTTAAAGTATTTATTTTAAATTAATAAAATTAATTTTTCATTTGTTTAATAAAAAATTCTAAATATTATTATTTCATTAATTAAATACTTTATTGAATTTATATTTGCACTTATTTTATCTTCAAAAAATAAAATAAATCAAATAAATAATTTTAATTTTTAAAATTAAATTAGTTCTTCAATTTCTCTATTCAGTTTCGGTTCTACAATTTTTTAAATCGAAACTTATTCAAAAAAATCGATTTCGATTCAGAATTAGTTTTTTCGATTTGGTTTGCCATTATAAATTGATGTGTTAATATGATGTTATTGTCATATATTTTATATGTTCATAAGAGTAAATAAAAATTAAAGAGAAAAAAAAAAGAAATTATACAAACTATTTGATTATAGTATAACTTTTTCATATCAATTTGTATGAAACAGTTGTATAGGTATTCTTATCTTTAACCTGATTAATCTTAATAATTTTTTTTAATCAAAATCACAAGGGTATAATTAAAAAGTTAGAATTACAAGAATATAGATTTTATGATCTAGATCCTCAAATTTTTATGTTCTATCACAAAAATATAGATTGTCACATATTTCTAAATACATTTTTGTTGGTACCTTTTTAATATATATAATTTTTTCCTTCTGCAGTCAATAATTAATGATAAAAATAATGAGATAAATCTATTTAATAAAAGAAGACAAAAAATCAGAATTAAATGTTAAAATTCTAAAAATAAACTAAAAGATTAAACAAACACACACACACACATATATACATAATAAATACAAAAAAATTTAATCAAAATTTTCTCGCATCAATTTTATAATTTAATGTATGTGTGTTTTAGATGAAAATGGAAGATAAAAGATTATGAGAATGAATATTAGATAATGGGGGAATTTTTGCAATATTAAAAATAATATTAATACAATGAAAATTATAAAATGTAAAAAAGGTGTGCATGTAATTATAGATAGCTTTTCCAACAATGCAGTCAAAGCTGCATGGTTAAGAATAAGGGGCTTTGACTTAGAATTAAAATTTAAATCATTTCAAAATTATTAGTTTTGATTTGATTCAATAATAAGAGACAAATCGATTTAATATAAATTGACATTTGTCAGTTTAAATCGATTTATTTCGTAGGTCTGGACTTAAGTCTAAAATATTAATGTAATTACAAGACCTAAATATATATATATAAGATAATTTTTTTTATAAAAAATAAATTTAATAATATTCTTAAAAAAATATTTTATTATATTTTTAATATTTTATTATTTATTTATTTGTAATAAACTAATTATCTAATTTATTTTATAAAAAATATAACTTTTTTTTTTATTAATATCACCGTACAACAATCTATAAAATTGTACATATTTGGTTTTACCTTATCATCAAATAAGTGTGAAACATGCATATAAATTATATATTATACATGAAAATCTAAAACAAGTAAACTAATTAAAGAACTAAAGCCTGAAAAATATTATAATATCAATTATTATTATTATTTATATTAATAAAAGCTAACACAAGTGATTTTATAGTTAAGAATGTTAACTTTTTGCAAATTATTTAGTTTTATAAAATAAATTATATGGTTGATATTATAAAATTAAAGAATTTTTTTTTTAAATTAGATGATTAAATTAGTTATATAATTTCTGTAAAAGAAAATGTTAGTATAAATCATTCTTTAATCTTACTATTTTTATTTAAAATATTTTATATTTAAAATTTTTTAAACATATTGTTTTGGTTCAGTTTGATCACTGTTAGTTTTTTTTTTTAAAATCAAAATTAATTCAATACATTTTCAAATCAATCTAAATCATTGATTTGTATGAGTTTGGTTTGAATTTGCTCACCCCTAGTTAGAAATTAAAATGTGCGTTAAACTAAATGTAAATGTTAACAATATCAAATAATTTTATTTAATAAAAAAATGTATTTAATTTTTATAAAATAATGAGTCTCAAAGTACATATTATATTTAAGAAGGAAATATGCTCAAAAAATAAATTGGGCAAGTGAAAAAAAAAAGAAAAAAAAAACTAGCATAAAATTTAATCATAAAAATCAAAACTCGTATTAATTAATTGCCAAAAAAATAATATAATTCTCATATAAATTCTAAATAATTACAAGTTGAATTTAAGTAAGTATTGTTTTCCATATGGCAGTATTAAATACAGTGGTAACTCTTATCGATGCAAATTTGGAATGCCTTTGAAAACAATTTTTTAAAAAAATAAATAAAATAAGATTATAATGTTAAAATTTCACAATTTTTAAAAATACTTTTATAATGGTGGAGAATAAGTTTTACAAAAATTTTAAATACTTATTTGAAAAAGGTCGATATTTGAATGATATCAGTAATCTGTGGAGCCAAATAAACTTTAAATCTACTAAAGACTAATTGACCATACAACTCTGCCCCCCCATTGACCTGACATCCTTATCGTCACATTATTTTGTCTATTTTATTTTGTTAAGTAATTTAATTTGCTCCTATCTTGGACAAATAACCTATATTCCTTTTAAATTTTGATAAAATTATATATAATTAAAATTTTATGTCAAAATTACAGATATATTTAAAATTAACAAAAAAAAAAAAAAAACTTTTGTGTTGGTGATTCATTGAAAATACTAAGCTATCCTTAATTAGACTGAAATGATAATTAATAGATAACTTGAAATTTAGTAAAATTATATGTATTTTTAATTTTTTTTCATAAATAAATTTAATAGTTGTGAAAATCAATTTTTTTCTAATTTTTTCTTTCATCCTTTCATGTGCAAGTTTAAAAATAACTAATTAATAACTATAACAAAATGAGACTTTGTCTATTTACATGATAAATATAATAAATATTTTGTATTTATTTTTATTTTGGATAAGTGAATTATGAGTGGGCAATAACCATAAGCATCAACATATATGTGATGTATCCAAAAGATTATCATGGCATCAATGACTGCATTATGAATAAGAATCAAGAATGCACATGGAGCCTACTTCTTTATCACGGTTATGGAAATCAAATCAAAATTGATCAATGTATAAATTTTTTTTCTTTTTAACTAAATAAATATTCAACGTTATGTATGCATGTACTCTTTACTAGCTCAAACTCAGTGAATGCAAGTAGTATTAAATTTAAAAATTCTTTCGAAAAACATTTGGGATCCTATATTTAAAAAATAATTATTATATTTATGATGTAAATAAATAAAGTTTTTTTTTAATAAACTATTACTTAATTAACTGTTCAGTATAAGCCAATTTTTTATTTTTAGATTTGTACATGAATTGGAGAAAAATAAGCTTGAAAAATAAGTTGAATTTGACAGTTGTTAAATTTATTAATGAAGTAAAGCAAAATAAGTTTAAAAAATAAGTGTGATTTACTAACTTTGGGGTGTATTTGTTAGTTATTTTATTCCTTCCACTGCTAATCGCTTCTTTAATTTCCTTTCTTTCCTTGGCTGCTTCTTTCACTATTGTAACTACTTAGCTTATTGATATATTATTTCATATGAGGTCACATGCTTCTTTCGCAGATGATACTAGAAAGCACACAGTTTCACCTCTTTCCTCAATCCTTCTAATGCAATGGGGAGATTATATGCCTGCAATTTTAAACCTTGGCATGATATCTTTTTATAAAGCTTTTTAGGCTCTCGTTTGGCCCTTGTTTCACCAGGTTTAAAGTATTCAAATCTTTTACCAACATACTAGCTCTCATTAACTCCTTTGTAAACTCATAGGCACAGTTGGCCAAAGGATTTGATGCTACCTTCACTTAGGCTCTTACACCAAAGCTGAGCATGCCCTTCTAATGTTAATAGAAAGGGACTACACATTTCCAATTCTTTCACTTCCTGGATATTCATCATTTCTCTATATCGATCGATATATGGCATAGGATTGGTTTGACCTGTATAAGCCAGAATTTCTGGCATTTTAAATCCCCTCAAAAGCTATAAATTTAGTATTTTCCAACTTAATGATGACTCCATCTTGACCTCATACATTTTCCTCTCCTCAGTCTTTCATTCTTTTTTTTTAATAAATCTTTAATTTCCTCCTTCAATTTCTTCAATTCTTTAAGTAATTCCTGTCGCTGCTCCTCTTTTGCCATCTTCCCATTTCTCTCCTCGTGACACTTTCTGAATCATTCTTTCAACTACGAATGGACTTAGGAAGCCTTTCACTTCTTCTTCCCCTATCACCAAAACACCTTCTTTCCTCTTCATCATGAATTCGAAATGGGAGATTGACAATATTTTGGTAATGGGATCCTTTCTCACTCTTCTCATCATAATTAACCTTTTGCTTCCCTTCTAGGGTAGCAGTTAGTCTCTTCGGAAAGGGATTCTCCCAATTAAGCATTTTGCTTGAGCCCTCCTACACTTGTTCCTCCAATCTTTTACTTAAGCCTATGTTTCCAGCCTTGTTCCCCGATTTTGCTATCATAGATTACATTGCAATTGTCCAGCCATGCTTCACCAAACCTGCTTCATCATTTCTTTCATTTGCTGTTCAATTTCCCCCAGTACCATTCTTTGCAGTTCTTTATTCTTTTCTTCACTCTCTCTTGATGCAATATTATCATGATGGAGTTTCGTCGCCACTTCATCTATGATTCTCTCTCCATTTCCTCCGTCCTTGACATAACAACACTTTTTTTTACTTTGGCTTTTCGTTCGATCCCCATAGATGGTGCCAATTATTGTCACTGATTTTTTGATCACCAGTAGTCAACAGATTATTTCACCTCTTTTATGTTTAACTCTTTCTTCGCACTTTTTCACTTTCCTAATTTATGCAATCTTTAATTTCTGCTGCAAAACTATTCCTAATCAAGGGTGCCGGGTGTCTGGCATTAACTTTTCAATGCTTAAATTAGAAAAATGTTTAAAAGACAAAAGAAAGAGAAAATTTGATCACTTAATTTGACGATACCAATTTCTTTGCTATGATTGTTTACTAGTGGGTGGTTATTGCAGTCCATGAGTGGTTATCCTAAATTAGTGGGTGACTATTGCATTTTATGGGTGGTTATTCATCCCATCTGACAAGCAATCATTATCTAGTGGTATGCGTGACTATCATGGCCCATTTCAAGTTCTAGGTGTTATGCAATCCTTGGCAAAGATTCGATCGTAACCCCAGCTTAAATCAACACTATATATGGTTTCTTAATATTACATAGTAAGACTTTGGCCTTATGTTCTAAATGAATCCTCAATCCTGGTGTGTTGTCAATCCTAATATTAGATTGTCCTAGAGCTTGGTATTGAACGGACGTTGGGGAATTGACCTCCAACATTTCTTTTTTCTTTTTAATTTCACCCATAATTATTAATAATAATACTAAAAATATAAATATTTATAATTTTTTTATATAAATTATCATGACAGAGTTTTGGTAGAAAAAAAAATACATGACAATAATATAATATTAGTACATTAATTCGCATGAATAATTTTGTATAAAAATTTGTATTCATAATGCTACTCAATTATTAAGTCACAAACTTATTAAAAGAAGATAAATTTTTTATGAGTAGTTATTTATCATTAATTTATTTTTTTTAAAAAAAAAAAAAACTAATTCTAAGTTTATAATCATCAAAATTAATGACACACACATCACACATGAGTTCAAAATATAAATGCAAAATTATAGTAAAAGGCCTTACAAAAGTTAGCTAAGTCTAATAAAATGAATATATGATTGTGGTAGCTAGATGGGGTGGTGGTCCATTTCCTATGGCTCAAATCAATCCACGATTAACATATGCCCATACAATTTAAATGGACGTGAAAGCTACTTAATAGAATTAGAACTATTATTCAATATTTTAATTAATTTCACATTTATATTGCCATTAATTTTCAACACAACCTATTAAACTTACTTTCATATTTGCAACAACTTTCATCTACTAACAAAGGCTAGTCCTATCTCTCTCTTAATTTTCTTTGAAATATTACTTCCACCTTGACTAGAAAAGTCAAACATAATTTTAACAAAGAAATGTATTAAATGTGATATTTACTTGTCAAAAATCAGTTTACAAAAAGAATAAAACTAGAAGTGGTGGAGTCTGAGATTTATATTTGTGCGGGATCAAAATGTATAAAAATAAAATTTATAGGGATCACGATAAAAAAATATATATTTTAAAGAGCTCATTTATGTTAGGAATACAAACTCTCTTCAAATACTTTTGCACAGATGTAACATAATAATATTGGTTGAATTAAAATATAAAACTAATTAAAAATTATCAATTACATTTATTTTATATTTTTATTCAATCAATATTATCAATTTATACCATTAATTTTTGTTAAGAAGAGTTTGTATCATTAGTAGTAATGAAAAATAATAATCAAATAAGTTAGTATGAATACTTAGGTGTAATTGGTTCAATTAATGAAATCTTGGGATGACAAAGGAGATATGAGGTTGAAATATAGCCTACTTTCAATGGATAAAGAAATTTAATCTCTATTTATGCAATATGTAATAGAAAAAAATAAATAAATAAATTGAGATCAATAATTGAATAAGTGCATTCATTCTCAAGGATGATGTGAAATGAATCGAACCGGCAAATGTCAAAATCCATAGAACAATTATATAAATTGGCGTTTTCTTAGAAAATAGACCAACGCAAACTTAATATTGTTGGTTACAACAAATTAAACAGATAAGACAAAACCAAAGGAATCTATCCTCGCGGGCAGGCATGCGCGCCCGCGCACACACACATATATATTCGTATAATTATAATTTCCAGTTCTTGAAAACAATTCATATCATTCACACATGCAGATATAATCAATAATCAGATCACTTTTTAACAAGCCATCAAATACTATAAATAACAAAAGGTACATGTTTGATGCATGCATCATACTCTATAATTATGCAATACAGTCATCCACTGAATATATGGGTAAATAATATTGCACCACATATGCATTGCAATCTTTTTAACAAGAATATTTTCTCTAAGTTATTGTGTCAACGATTTGCTTTCGATTGGATTTACCCACATTAGGATAAAATTTTCTTGTATTAATTAGCAGTGATATGCTAAAAAGTTTCAACCTTTTAGTTTTCCTTAATTGTATTGTTCTCATAAGACTTTGCAGATGAGATAAGAGTTAACTTTGTAGGGTCTAAAATGAAAGTGATCAACAGGTTGATGCCAGCAAGCAATGGTCTGTTAAAAATAAAGGTAGAAGAAACTGGTGTTTTAACGGATTTTAAGGTCATTTTCCACAAAGAAATTAGTGATAGGAATGCACATGGAGGGATTGGATGTGGAGCCGGCCATTATTGTCAATTCTGATTAACACAAAACAAGGAAAGAGGGGGAAGAAGGGTGGTCCATCTTATTTGTGAGAGAGTAGGTTTTATGGACAGGGAAAAGTTGGAGCCAAATCAAACACATCAATTCATGATTCGTCTACAATCGTGCATACATTTTGTTCATGGATCATCATCATAAACGAATATCTTATCTTTGTCTAATGAGAAATGCTAGTTGCTTATGCATCACCTTGCACAAAGAAATCTTTTCTCTTTTTTGTTTTGTTCTCTATTCTTATTCCTTCTATTGGAGGACGAAGATAATAGCGTAGTTGTTGAAGCTAGGAGTCAAATGCCTCGCGCTTTCAGGATTCTGACTTCTGGTCATTCATGACATTTAAAGATTTAAATATTTTTATTAAAATAAAGATGATTACTGTTTAAAAATGGGGAAAAGGCAGGCAACAGGGAAATGGGGCAAAGAATAATAAATGGTGAACAATTATATAACATCAGAAGTATGTGTAAAGCCATAAATACTGTTGTGGGTGTGGGTTCAGTGCAGCAGCGTAGCTGTTGCTTTGCCTACTTTCATGAACATACTACTCACTGGCTGCACCTCTGTCACGTCTTGTCCATCACAGTTCCCCTATCATTAATATTTTTTTTTCGAAACCTGCGCTAGCTTAATGTTCTAGGAACAACCGTAACCCACCAGCATAATTCTAATTATGTTTTTCTAGACATCGTATATATCCTCATAAAATGCACCAATGCAAAGTTCCTTCTTCCTAAAAAGAAACAATAAACTCGTTGGTCTAACTTCTAAGTTTGGTGTTCACCAAATATGGCATTCTTAGAGTTAAGAGAGACATATGTGTAAGGTTAACAAAAATGGACGTACATGGTGCAACTGCAATACACCATCGAACATACGGTGCACTTAACCTTCTGTAATAGCCAGAAATGGCTTAAATCAATGGAAATAACTGGAAACCAGAAAAATGTCTTTTGGGTTAAAGATAAGGATGCCCAGTTTTAAGTTAAACCCATTTACATTCAACATCCAACATCCAACAAAGACAATTTCTCCTTGTAGGAAGTAGTAATAACAACAATAATAACTAAGCAAATATGTGTAAGTGTACATATCAACAATTCTCCCCACTACTAAAAGGAGTAGGTACGATCAAAGTCTTGTAGAGGATGGTCATATTCCATTTGCTAATTCAATTATTACACAATACACAACAAACCCAAAAATATTATTCATTTTACAAGGCAAGGATAACTTCATTCATATACTATTTTTCAACAACACAATAATCATAGTTTATTAGATGTTGTAGGATTCCAAATATAATTTATTGCCTATAGAATATTAAAATAGGTTTTTCGCCCATTAGCAGCGTCGACTTATTTTCTTGTCTTATTGTCTCCGACGAAAATTTGAGGATTTTTCAGGGTCTTCATAATTCAATGCATCCACCCGGACCTTGAGATGAATCCATTTACATTTTGTGATGAAGTTGCAGAAATCCTTTGATCTGCTACTCCGGAATTGTAACTATAACAAAATAAAAAATGCAAATCAGTATAGAATGAGGGCAAAAGATTATATAAAATTAATTTATGCATTAATTACATGAAACATAAAATGAAATACCCGATCTGCAACGTACTGTTGCACTGTAAATTATGCCCGAAAGAACTCTCCGACTGAGCAGGTTGGTGCCTGTGTATAATGCTGTTTTCCCCGGCACCAGCAGCTTCCCATGATCGAATAAATGTGTTTATTTCCTCCATCTGCACTCATTAAAAGGAGGGACAACGAGAAGCTCAATAAGTAAAACAGCATATTAGAAATGGAGAAGAAAAATCAATCTTAAACCTGTGGATTGACAGTGATGAGTTAGGAAATGTCAATAAATTTGGCAGAATATATGGCACAACATTAAAATAGACCATGAATATACATGGTTTCGATGAGATGAACCAAATTAAATGATGTTAACATTACTTGTAAGTTACAATATTAGAGTTTGGTACAATATTAGAGTTTGGAACACATCAGTCAAGAGATAGGGAAACCAATGAATTGCGTAACACAATGTTAAATCAAGAAAGCAGCAGAGGCACACATCAGTTAAAGGAGATTTCGTTTCTTTTCGAGCTAAATAATGTTGAAACCTTTTCAGTTTCGGTAACTTATAAGTGATAAGATTCAAAATGGAAATCTTTTTAAAATGATAAAAATTAGAGTAAAAATCTTCTCAAGTTTTCGAAGCTCATCAGAGAAAGTATTAAATAATTTAAATATAATTAATGGATATCTTTAAATTTAAACTTTGAAAAGTTCAATGATAGTTCGACAACAAGCACAAAAAGACCAACGGACACTTTTGCCTAAATTGAAAATATAGTTATAAGAGTAGGTTACATTTAGTGTCCAATGTAAGCTCAAATCTTTAATGTCAGAACTAAACGTAAAGTTGAGGGGGGATTGACATACCTTCCTCCTTAAGGTGTTATTGGTTTCCAGCAACACCTCTTCCTGCACAAGTACAAAAGTCAGCTGAAGAATATCTTTTCATATGTACATGTAAGTATAAGAAATTTAACTTTCTAGTCATATGTGTGTGTGTGTGTGTGTGTGTATACCTTCCTTCGAAGTTCAGAAAGCCGATCCAGCATAGATCGATCCTGCAGTCAATGAATGAATGTTACACCATATTAGTTAAATTAATGGTGCAAAGAGAATTCGACTACTTGATGATAAAATTATACACCAAAACATGTTTGATGAACTAAACATAAAAATGGATGAACCAATACTAATTATTTAGGTCTTGAATATATGAAATTTGATGAAAAAGTGACTCACAAAAGTTTATATCTTCTAAATATTATCTCAAAGTTTAATCATTTTAAAGAATGTAACATTCATCTTAATGCTATATATTTATCGTAAATAATGTGGTATTTATCAAGTAGATGGTGAGTTGATTTTTAAATAATTATAAAAATTGCGTATATTATTCATTTGATGAATGTTAATCATTTGCGTATATTATTCATTTGATGAATGTTAATCATTTGCAATGAAAATTTAGAATAAAATTTAGAAAATCAATTGAAAAATAAATTTCTGCAACTGTTAAAATAAATTATTATACCATTACTATACAATTGATTAATAATACATCACTTTAAATAACAAAACTTTGTAATATTTGAAAATAGTATTAAAGATAGTAAAAGTATACTCAGCATAATATGTTTGAGTTAGTTAAAGGTGATTGAAGCTTAGTATCTCCATCAAAATTATCAAGAGTTAATTAGAAAATGCAGTTAAAAGGGTTCCAAAACCAAGAGGGTGAGGTAAGGGTCCATTCTTATTAACAACTAGAAAACAGAAATTTACAAAAGGTTATTTGATTCATTTACATTACTAATCTATGTTTATTCATTTACATTACTACTCTAATTTCACATTCTTGCCAAGCTACAGCAGTAGCACATTCATTAAATTTGAAGACCAAATACCAATGATAAATTGGATGCCACTTTCTAATTGAATAATTGACTGATTGCATCACCGTAAATAAGAAACTCAAAATACAATGCGGTATTAATTATGGTAATGAAATGTGCTAAGGAAAGAATCATAGAGTAGAAATCTTTGAAAGAACAAAGAATCTTGTTAAAGCTAACTGTATCGTCCCCAAAATTGATAGCTTATCATTTTCTTATATAAATTACAACTGACAAGAGTTCTTTTAACACAAAAAAGAATTAAATGTATTTAAGAGTATGTTTGAAATTACTTGTTGAACAATTTCTACTCCCGTTGAAAGAAATTTATCCACACATAAGACTTTGCGGGAAAACGAGCCTGTGAAGCCTTGAAACCTGGTGGCAAGCCACTGGGCTAATGGAGCTTGTCAACTCACATCAGTTATAACTTCAACCCCAATACCTTAATCTTAATTATATCATAATTGTTTTTAATATGTGAAAGAAAAAAAAATATATATATATATATTTATCATACTCTTAATAATAAGAGTATTCCTTGAGGTATACCTTTTGACATAAATTATTTTTTTCTTAAAAATTAAGAATGATAGAAAGGTGGTATATTTGTTTTCAAAACCGTTGTACACAAGATCGTCAAATCATCCTCATACAAAATTAAACTACATAATCTTATTCTTGAAGCACAAAATAACGGTAATATATTTAGAAAAAAAATTAAACTTTACCTATGAAAAAAGAAAAAGAAAAATTAGAACTGTTATTTTAAAATTTTATTTAATATTAAATTATGATAACTTTTAAGTCATAACTTGTGGCAAATGGAAGTATAAGATATTAAATATATTGAAGATAAAATGAGGATAAAATTAGAAAATTTTATTAAAAATTGATGTTAATAATTATTTTTTTTAATTTTACTTTTGAAATCTAATAAAATCACCACATTTCGAAAAGAAGGTTAGATTTGCCCTATAGTACTATCTCACCTTACCAGGACAACATGAAGCCTATCTGTGCCAACCTCTAAAAATTGAAGGAATAGTTAACAACAGCACAATTTAAGTCAATAAGAATGAGAACAAGACAGCACCCTTTGAATCCTCATCATTTTGTCCTCTTAAAGCCTATGTGTGTTTGTTTTAATATTTGTTTTTCTTTTTTAATCATTGACCTTTGTCTTCAATATTTCCAATACTTTCACAGACATCCAGGATTTTGTCATTAATTAGATGAAATCATCAGTAAGGAAAATCTACAACATTCTGTATCATATCGAAATACCTTAATTGACCTGATTTGCCCCAGTGAACCGTCAAGCTGTCGCTCAAGTTGTTCAAGCTCCTTTAAGCCAAACTCCCCCAAATCCTCCCCAAGAAAATGCCTACACCATTGCCAATCAACTCTTATCAATTAATTGTATACCAGAAACATTGCTAAGTATATTAAAGAAGAAACTAAAATGCAGGCTGTGATACTAGCCAGACGTGGAAACTTCTTGAGCCTGCAGGGTGAATTACCTTTGAGTGCGTTGTAGGCCCTCAAGTTTTTCCTTGAGTTTCAAGTATTCCTCGAAGCTGGCCTGCATTAGGATATTCCACAAGTTAAAATTTTCAAAAATCATCAGGGCTGGATATTGTAAAGGAAAATCTTGCTTCATGCGTACCCTAAGGTGCCATGAAAATTTTACTTCTCACCATTTAATCCATGAATATCACTTGACTTCTATGAAAAATTTGGGATAATTACTTGAAATGTGTAGTATTGTTACAATTTTTCACTTGATTGCTTATTACAGATACATGACTAAAGTGATGTTTCCCACATTTGAATATACAATATATTAACTAAACTAACCTGCTTCTCTTTAGCTGATTGGTTTGGTTCCAATCCTCCATAGCTAAATTTTTCGTACCTCTCAAGTGTCTTGACCATACTGCATTGCAGAAAGAAAATTGGTGATTACAGTGAGGTTATGCAAAGCAAAATCAACTGACAAAGTTATGGTACAGGGCAGCTAATTATGCTTTGATCCAAGAGGCTGAAGGTGCATGTGTTTCATATAAATAGAGTGCTTATAAAATTACCTAAAATCCAGTCAAAGAATATTACACATTGTCATGATCTTAATTAGGTTGAAATAAACAAATATGTTTTCGTTGATTAGGAAGGCATTTGAAATGCTTTTCTACCGGTGTAGCACTTGAAAAATGCTTTTCTATACACCAAACTTTTCTAACAAATGAAAAACATTAAAACTGCTTTTTGGAAGCAATTAACACGTACTTTTAGAAAGTGCTTTCAAGCAAAATTATAAAAAGTAATACTTGCAAATTTTTTTGGTCAAAACCTATCTCAATTTCATCCTTAACATAACATACAAGACAGTCAGAATAATTGGTTAAGAAGGTCCAAGGACTTCTTCATATCACACCCACAAATTTTGATCATGATTCTTTCTTTTGTTGTCGACACTCCTAAACTCCAATTGCACAATTGCTTATTAGGTCATGTAACACATTCAGCATATCAATGACTTACGCATTGTTTCATATTTTCTATGTTAAGAAACCATGCAAAGTTACAGTAATTTCCATTACATCAAGTTTTATAGCAATAAACTGCATTAAGACACTAGACAGACTCTACGAATTTTCCAACTTCTAGCAAACTGAAAACAAAAGTATATGCAGTATTAATTTTTTTGAGAGAACATACATGTTAAATTTTCAATATTGAAAACCTGGATAACGTTAAGGAATATAAATACAGCATATTCTTATAAAATTATTACTAGTTGTACTGTAAAATATTTAATTGATATACTATATAGTGTTACAAGCTAATATTTGACGTCACTAATATAAAATTTTACAGTACAAAAGCTATATTTTATATTTGTAAAAAAGCATTCAGATAAAAGTTACCAAGTTGGTATAATAGGATTCTTTTCTTTCTTATACATGACAGTTATAAAAAACAGACAGAAATTAAAGCTTTTCAAGCCATATCAAGAAGTTATCCAGGGACTAGATAAGAGCACGAAAATAGTTAAAAGTATAGAAGGGAAACAAAAGGAAGATGAGGAAATAAAGAATAAAGGCACAATTTGCTTTCACATTTTGAAAGGAAACTTAAAGATTGACAATAAAACTTCATAAATCTAAATGCTTAAGTATGCAAATCTATGCAGTATTTATGGTTCCTAGTGAAGAATAAAAACTAAAGGTTAGTATCATTGACCTCCCTTATGTACGGTCAAAATTCAGCAAAACTTAGATGGTTCTGAAACTGGTCACATTAAACCAAATAAATAACCGTGGTAATTTTTAACCCAAATTATATCTAATACAAAACTGATACAAAATTTGTTAGTTTGAATAAATTTAGATAGTTAATATAATAGAATACAATTACTAATTATGTCAATTTAAATTTAAAATTTTAAATATAACATGATTAGTTATTTAAATAATTATATTACGTTAATTTATTTATAATTTAATAAATTTATTCTATATTTTCATGTTTAAAAAATTAGTAACGTACACTTATACACAAACACACTAAATAACAAATTTGACTATTTAACAATTGTATCTAATTAAATTTATTACATAATTATTAAATAAGTCCAAATCAAGTTGATTTTTATTTGGCACAACATAAATATGCCAAGAAAATTTAAATTTTCGCTCTCACCAAAAAAAAGAGAATAATTCTATTGAATATTTTAGCAGAGGAACTCAAACAAACTTCAGACACCACATGGATCTGTTTGAATTTGACTAAAACACAAGGCTTGTAGATGATATGAATCATTTAATTTTCTTATGTATAATATATCATTAAGGTTACATGATCCAAGCCCGCTTTCTTTACAAGGAATAATTTGAGTCAATTAATTTCTTTTTTAATTATATGGCTTAAAATACATAATTAATACTGCCAATGAGATAAAATTTGTAAAAGAAATAAATCTGATTGTCGAATAAAAATGGTAAAATACACACATAATATAAATAAATTTTTAAATTTTCAATCATCGAACCCCCCTTATTGATAAGTCATTTCAATCCAACAATTGGTGCTGAGTTGGTACAAGTAGCTAGTCATAGGGAAGGTAAAAAAGAGTAAAATTCACATTGTCTACTCAACTCTTAATCAACCTTAGACTAGAGAATAAAAAATGATTAAAAGCTTGTGACCTATTTTCAATTCGAAGTTGAACCATAGCAGCAACTGTGTTTGTTTTGCTTGATTTATGTATGATTTAGACTATCAGATTAGATCAACACAATTCGATAACTAAGATTTTGAGGTGCATTTGTGCACACCCAAGGGAGTGGAGAGGGTAAGGAAGGGATTCTGGCAGACAACACTAATGACTTTAATGGTTCCCAAAATATGAATAAATTTGAAATTAAATTGCAAAGCCTAGAATGCACTTACATGCTAATGTTCTTACATATCTTTAAAAAAAAAGAACGAAATGTCAACATAGTTTAGGTACTTAATCATTTAATAGCGGCATGGGAAAATTTCACATTTGTGAGATCAACTGTGAACATATTGTTGATGATGTATTGGATAAAGCGTCTACACAATCGACATTTAACACTGTAATGATCAGGATTGTTGTATTAGTTAAAATTCCTAGGAGCAAACAACTTTATGGTAAAACTACTATATCATAAGCCAAAAGTAAGCATAGGCATGCCAAAAATAATCCAAAAAATAAGAAAACCACGGAATTTTCTCACAATAATCATGAAGTAGAACAAGTTTAGATAAGAGTTCTATACTTTTGTCGCCTATTTTTAAATTTATACCTATAGATAAAACATTTATATACAACTAAGTTTCAGCATAGCTTAATTTTAAAGATTAGACAATTGAATTAAAACTTCGGACTTGGCTTGGCGAACGAGCTCTTCCCGCGGGAGAGGGGCAGGCAAAATAACCATTCCGGTGGTCGATAGTGGAGCAAAGGCTTGATAAAACATGGATAGGCATGCCTTATCATCCAAAAGGATGTAGAAAGAGGAAGGGCTCGATCCCACATCTCATAGAGAGGAGGAATACCAGGATGATAAGGGATAACTAACTCTACAGCTCACAGGAATGGGAAAAGTCATTCCACATTACTCCAGTTTTTAGTAATTTAATGAGTCGACATGCATCCTTCAGACGTTCATGAAAGATGGATATCTTCCTTCAATATTAATTAAGTTTTGCTAGAAAAACGATGCATTAACACCTCTCAAACATGATGCAAGTTTTTTTTTTTCCTTCCTCTTTTTATACTTGGCCTTTCACCATTTAAGGGCGTAGTGGAAATTTTTACCTTACTGAAAACATATAACCCAGTTCGCATAAGCACAGATTGCAAGCAAGAAAATTAAACTACAAACTCTGTGAAGTTTAATTAAGAAAAAATTGAACCATAGACAAAACATTTTTTGATAGCTTTCTTCTGAAAAATATACATCACTAACGTGCAACCGAATAAAATTCGTAAATGTTATTACTTTCATAAATCAGTCATCCAAAAAAATTACTACAAGGAAAGATATAACATATCGGAATAGATAAATTAGCATATTTTCCATCAATAAAATTCATAAATTTAATAATAAGACAAGGAAATTTTCATTGAAAAGTCCACTGCTTTCTAATTAAAATAAGGAAAACACAAGGTTCCCAAAAAAAAATGGAACAAGGAATGCCTCCAGTAAGTCAGATCTCACAAACATTGAAACCCACATGAAAATCAAGATGAGGAAGGCCAAAAAGTGATAGTTTCCTCTAACGGAGACCAAAGAACACCAGACAAGGAAGTATATTCATCAATAAGACGCATAAAAACCACACATTTATTTTAGCCCGTCAACAAAATCAAGTCTCCCCCACCAAGAAGAAAAAGAGCCATCAAAGAAATAGCAAGAAAATATAATTACCCACATAAAATACTGGCAAAATAAACAGATGAAAAGTACCTAGAGTTGCTGCAGAACTCATAGAGCTTGCCACGGCTAGAGAAGATCATAAGACCAACCTCAGCATCGCATAAAATTGAGAGTTCATAAGCCTTCTTAAATATTCCATTTCTTCTCTTTGCAAATGTAACCTGTCGGTTGATCTTGTTTTCTATCCTCTTCAGTTCTACTCTTCCCCTTCCCATCAGTATTTTTCTAATATCTAATTGCTGCCAGATACTGTTGGTTACAAATTACAACTATATATGATATTTCATATAGATTTTGTTTTCTTCTTGTTTTTTCTCCTTGTTTAGGGCAGGAAGCTGGATTCACTTTTCCAGAGCAGGTAATTAGGAGTTAGGTTTACTACAGTACTGCTACTATAAAGAGAAGGTTCCAGAGAGATCAAGACTGACTGGGGTACTTGTGTTTTCTACATTTGATTTCTCTAATTGGTTTCAGATACCAGTCTTTCCCAACAAAAAATAAATAAATATAGTAATACTATCAACTAACATTGTTTCTTTTATTTTTATTTTTGTTTTTCTCTCCTCCATATTTTTCTTTTTCATCACTTTGTTATCATTACTTTTCTTTTAACTATAAGACGACTCCATTAGCATCAACAGCAACTTTGACATCCTGAGTTTAGGGTTTCTACGCGTCAAAACGGCAAGGCACTTCAGTACTACTATGTATGTTTCGGTTTCTACGAAGTTTTGACAATTTTACCCCTATAAGGACCATCACATCATTTGTCAACTTGATCCCTGTGGAAGAATATGGTTGGGAAAACATGTAAATTTGTCTCAACACTACAATAATCGGTTCCAATGCGATGATGCCTTCGATATCAAAGTAAGTTAGGTATATGTGTTATGCTTCATCATAACTTTTCAGTCCTTCAAGGACAAAAAATTGAAATTTCCATTTTGTTTTAACAACAGGTCAAACACCAAAATGGTGTGCCCTCTAAACACACTTATACACAAGCTTTATAATTAATTACCTGCAAATGTTGGCACTAGAAAAGTGATATACATGGACATATATTGCAAGGAAATACCCAATAGGCATAAAGAAAGAGCCCGGAAGAAAATGGCACTAGTCCTTGTCCTTGAGGTTGAGGTAGCTAGCGACTCATTTCTTCAGTTTTCTTACTCGTACAAACTTTACTTTTCCTTGGAAATTTTATCTTCGCTACGATAAAAATTAATAAAAAGAAATAAAACAGCATGTTGCTACTTGGTGGAGACAACGGCGGCGAAGCTTTATATTGCACTTTGCGTATTATTGATTGGCAGTTCGAACGTGCGATCGATATGCGCGGTGTTGCGTGCGTGCGTGCGTGTAATATATATACTATTATGGGATATGTTTTGTTTCTATGATTATAGGTTTTGTCGCGTCATGTCACTTAAATTTTAGTGATCTCTTCGGTACTTGGGTATTACAAAGAAAGCAAAGATCATAAAATATAATTGCTAATGTTGACAAAATCATGGACACCACCACCACCGTAAAACAAAAATGGCAGATGGAAGAAATGACCTAAAGAAAGAAAAGCAAGAGCTGGAGTCAGATCAGTGGCAGAGGAATGTACGATCCTTCTTTACGTTTCGAATTGTGATTCGTTGGAAGCCTCCGACATTTCATTCGAATTCGTTTTTTTCATTATTTATTTTCCGGGATCTAAGTAAGATTTTATATGCGCGAGTTTCGGGGTTGCGTGTCAGGCTTATTAATTAAGTGATCTAGGCACCCTTACTGTCGCTGTAGACTCCTTTGTTGTCTTTGTTTCTCCCCTTCATCAGAATAATTAAGGCTAAATCAAGCATTTTTTTGGTTTGCTTAATGAATGGGGAACACTCGTACATAGAATCTTGAGATATTATTAGTGTTGGTGTTAATGGCTTAATCTTAATCAACAAAAAATTTCTATTTAATTTTTCTTAGAGTTCCTAGTTAATGGACATCGTTGTGTAACAATTGATAAGATTCTTGAAGATTGAAGGAGACAATGGTTGATTGTATCACATTTATGCTCTTATCTCTAGCTGTGTAATACCATTCTCCTAGATTGGGAGTTGTAGAGTGAAGGAAGGAATATATTGACCAAGCGAAGCATCATATCTTGTAGCCTCATTATCTTTTGTTTGTGGATGGAATACATTATCCGCATAGCTCAATTAGCTGTACATTGGCGTCAGAATTAAAGATATGTTTTGTCACCGCGCAGCCCCCCCACCTTGACTTTTGCTTCCTGCTGTTCCACTGTCTGCATGATATCAACATTATGATTTCGACTGTCCAACACATAAGCTCAATTTTAATAAGAGCAACTTAAAAATTAAAAAACAAAAAAAATAATGATAAAGTTATTGTCTTAAGGTTTATTTTGTATCGTTGTATTTATACTTAACAGGGAAAACACAGAAAAATTATAAAGTATAGCTCGAAGTTGCACATTCCAGCCCGAATTGCAGGAACTTACTTGGGATGGGCTAGCCGAATAGCTAGGCTTGGTTGGATTTTGTTGACATGGTGGAAAATGGATCAGACTGGACGGTAGCCTATTTATATCAACTTCTAATTATTGCAAAAGTGAGCCCAAATGCACCACCCATCGTCCTAGTTTTGTGCAAGCCTAGAATTGTTACTCGTTCACACACCAGCGCCAATCCGATGAATTTAATTTTACTGTATTGAATAAGGTGGTTTTAGCATCACTCTTCTACTTTATAGAAGCCCTAACCTTTTTAATGTTGACAAGAGAAAACAAGGTCAGGTAAGTAGAAATTAGATAACAAAAAGTAGAGTAAATATATTAATAAATGTGGTAAAAGCAATACACGGGCCAATTAATTAAAATATATTTTGCACATCCAGGTCCCTGACGTTTCATGTTTTACCAAGGAAAGACATGATTTCAAGTTTCTGTCAAATATTAAGAATGTTCTTTCATTACAGGTTAGGGACCTATTTATTACAAATAGAAAAATTAGTACTTTTATATGACAATCTAGAAAATATAAGGGATCAATTTGTCATTATCCCATCTCTTACTGTAACTGGTGGAAATGATGGTTACTTATGATTGTGGATGAGATCCAGCCACATCACTTCAATCAACTTTTTTTTTTTTTTTTTTTTCACTTTTTATATCAATTTATTTCTCAAAAAACCGAAAACTTTGTATGATTTACTTAAAAATCAGTTGATGGAAGAGGAAATACTGAACTATCAAGTATAGCAGTATGACAATTTGTATGTATGTATTCTAAGTTATTTTGTAAATATCATTATTTGAAATAAACATGGGAACTATTTATCTAATTCCAATAATAATTTATAGGAAATGTCCCAATTTTTTATTTTCGGTAGATTGTGGTTTTCCAAAATGCCCACCAAGATTTTAATTTTCCAAGGCACACAAAATGCTAACAAAATCAAGATTGATTTCTTTCTTTCTTTCTTTCTTTTTCTTTTTCTTTTTTCTTGTCATGTGTGTATGAGACAACAAAAAATCACACCGAGAAAGAGTACTTTTGACTAAATCAGATTTTACTAAGATAAACTAAGGAGCACCAGAACGCAACCAGCGAAGTGACGATAGATATGATATTATTATTCACATGTATGCTTAAATAGGGTAAGAAAAGCAAAGATACTTTGTTCTTCTCTGATAAGATAATGAGCAAAGAAAATATCACTCCAATCCCATGATGAGATAATCCATATAGGGTTAAGACAACAGAGATGCCAAGTTCCTAACAACATGCTTTGCAATTTTGACATAAAAACTTTGGAACTTTAAACCCTTTGTTCTGTAAAGGATTCTTATGGTTTATTGCATTAACTATTTTCTAGCGTTGGATGACAGGCAAGCATGTGCAACTTGTATGGTCCCGTTTGTTCAGAATAAATGTATATGGTCAAGATTGCTTTATTTGGTTTAACAATTAGAACAACTGGGCTTGGACAAAGATTTTTTCATTTTAAACTTTTTTATTTTGTTAAGCTCAAGCTCATCCTCATGTAGCCACATATCCAAATTCTCTCTTTTTCTTATCTTATCTCTATCTTCTTCTTCTTCCCAAAGAGAAAGTAAGCTAAAGTTGAAGTCATATCATTGGGTATTGCATGACAGCAAAATATGAAAGAGTTATAGCTAGCCACGATATTGGCGAGATAGGAAGACAATCTAGAGTAATGTCCCATGTTGTTGCAGCAGCAGAAACAAGATTCGGCTCCTGTGGGGTTAGCTGTTGGGCATTTGCTTCCTCAATCAACACCCTTGACAGGCTAAAATCAGACCAAGTTAGGTTTGTCAGGTCACCCATTTGCCGTGTTGGGTCTATTTAATTTCTTTATTTAACAAAACCTAGGTCCACCAAATGTGTTGTATCACAAGATGCTGTGACTTGGAATGAACTTTCTTGAGCAAGAACAGAATAACTAGCAATGTAATAACAGTTCCTATCTATTACGTTTCTCTGAGAACTTGGCAAACTAAAATTTGAGAATGCAAGAAATTAGCAAACAATAATATAAGCTAAACAAATCATCACGCAGACGAAGAAAAAAGATTTGCGTGTACAACCACTAGGGCCTACAACGACGATCAAGAACAACACATGAAACCTCTATTAATCAACATCACAATCAAGAATTTATAAAGACGAGATGACTTCAAGATGATCATTCTTTGAATCAGGTCTCTCAAGAACACCTCTCTTTTTAAGCTTCTGCAAGATACTTTACCTACACAATCTCTCAGCTTAAAGAATAAGAATAAGAATAAGAACCTGTATATATACGAAGAAAGTCAAGAATTGCTTGTTAACCAATTCTGGTTTCTATTATCTAGCTCATGCTCTAGCTGCACAGTCATCTAACTGCCTTAACTAACTTTCTGAACTACCCCTTTTTTTGATCACCTTATCTCTACAATTCTTCATTTGTTACAAATCTCCTTGTTGTCCTTGCCTCAAACTTCAGGTTTCATTCCATTTGACCAACAACAATTAAATCTAAGCAGTATTCAAACTTGGTTATTGTTAATAATTTTGCAAGCAATATTTTCACTTGTATTGACCTTTTCAAGCTTGACCGGCCTTTTCGAAATTTCATCCCTATTGAAATGAAACCTAACATTTATATGCTTTGACATTTTATGATTTATTTGATTTTTGCTTAAATGTATAGTACTTTGGCTATCACAGAGATACACACTGAATCATGATGCAATCCCAGTTTAGCTACTAATCCCTGTAGCCATTTTGCTTCCTCTACCACTTCTACTAGTGCAATATACTCAGATTCAGTAGTTATCAAAGCTGCTACGTGCTATGCAGTTGATTTCCAGCTCACAATACATCCACACAATATAAATAAGTAACCTAATAGAGATCTCCTCTTGCCCATGTCACCTGCAAAATCTGCATCAACATAGCCCTGTTTTTCTGAACTTGTCTGAGAGACTAACACCTTTGCCAAACTTACGACCAACTTGAGATGACCTCTCAAGTGCGTCAGAACCAATTTTTTTTTGCCTCCTAGTGCCTTCTTGTATTTGATCGCCATGTCTACTCATATATTAGACTGTTTATTGCACTTGAATACAACATAGAAATCATATCAGCTTTCAAAATCTTTAAAATTTCTTCTTCAAGTTACCCATGCAAGAATGTTACTTTAACATCCATATGTTATAGTTCTAAGTTTTAGATTACTATCAAAGTTAGAGGCAACAATTTTTGATATGGTTTATGAATTGATATCAACGAGACACAAAATTTCTGACATAAACGAGATACAAAATTTACAAATTTGATTTGATACAAAATAATATAATTAGTAAATAATTAATACAATATGACATAATTAATAATTGCATCAAATTCAAATTTAAAAATTTTAATTTATAAACTCGTTTATAAAATGATTAATTATTTAAGTAATTATATTGTCCTAACTCATTTATAAGTTAATAAAAATATATATTTTTTATTTTTAAATTTTATTTATTTATTTTTAAAAATATTTAGTTATATTTAGAATAAATTAATTAGTATTTGATAAAATATTACTATAAATATTATAAATATATATATTAAAATATAAATAAAAAATATTAAATGAATAACAAAATTATAATTTATTTAACTATTCAATAATTATATTAAATTATAATTTTTATTTTTTTATATGATTATTAAATTATTTAAATTCGCATTGATCTCTTTTTGACACAACATGAATATAATATGATATAAATATAATATAATAATTCAAATTGCCTTCTCTAGTCAAAACTAACAACATCTTAATAGAACTATATTTAACCACTATTAAGAAAATTTTTGTATAATCAATTCCTTTTCATTATGTATACCTTTTAACTACTAACTTCATTTTTTATTTAGATGATTCAGCACCTAAAATCTTTCCTTTCATCTTGAAAATCCATTTGCTTCGATTTATCATTTATTATTTAGTTTTAGAATCAAAATCCATATATCCTTTTTCATTAATAATCTTATTTCACTATTCATGGAAGCTAACTATTTTTTCTTTCATTTGCTTTAAGCTGCCTCTATGTGTGTGACAAGTTCATTTCCTATTTATTCTTTTATAATGATCAAGGCACATACAATTAAATCTGCATAACTATATCAAGTAAGGGGTTTAATAATTTCTTTAAGTTTGCCTTTAAACAAATGTTTTCTAGTTCTTAAAGCTCATAAACATTTGTTCCTTTGATTTTAACATATACACCCACAGTTTTCTTAAGAAGTAATCAATTATAGAGAAAAAAATACCTACCACCTTCCATTGATGACACCTGTGATGGCCCGCAAATTTTTGTGTACGTAGTATAGTGTATTTTTAATAGTGTCTTCACCCTTTTCAAGCTTTAGTCCGCAAGCAATTCCCATCACACACTCTTCACAGAAATCCAAGCCTTCAACCTTTTCAGAGCCTAAAAGTTCTTGCCTATTTAAATCTTTTAGCCCCCTATGATTTATGTGTTCTAACCTCATATGCCATAACCTAGTCTTATCATTTTGAGTACTTGAAGAAATAGAAACTTAAACTGAAATATGTTATGGTCTCACTATCTAACACATATAGTCCATTACCCATAATTCCCTTCATTACCACCATGGAGCTTTTGATGACTTTTTGTGTGCCCTTTTCAGCCTTAAACATGCATCTTGACTTGTCTAACATCCTTGACGAAATTAGGTTCCTTTTTAAATTAAGAACATATTTAACATTTTGTAATTCAGTTCCATCAGACATTCTTAACTTGACACCAGCCCTAATTACAGTACAAGCCACATTATTTCTCATGAAAACTTTTTCCCCATGGCAAGAATTATAACTAATGAAATTGCTTTTATATGGAGACATTTGAAAAGAACATTTAGAGTAAAGTATCTACTAATCTTCAAATCTTTTGATTGATGCAACAAATAATTTTGTTTCTTCATAACTTTCAAATGAAGAATCACTATCCTTTGAGGCTACTATGGCATCTCCATTGTTGTTCTTATAGTCCATTTGCTTGTTTTGCTCTTGAGATAATCCTTTTTGAAATGCCTCTCTTTATGGCATTGAAAGTATTTTAGATTCTTTTTTTTTTTTTGTTATCTATGTTGACTCTTTTTTTTTTTGTGTTTTCTTTTCTGTCTTTTTTTTTTTCTCTTGCCGCCAAGACTTCACCATGTCATGCTTTATCCTTCTTCTTTAATTTCTTTTGAATTCATTGTTATGTCAACATCTTGCATAAAGGTAGTTTCTCTACCCTGTTAAAGTAACGACAAAGTGTTCGTAGGAATTTGGAAAAAAGTTAAGAACTAGCGTTGCCTAGTCATTGTCTTCAATATTTTTGTCTATATTTTCTAGATCAGGATGATTTGATTGAACTCTTAAGATATTCTTTGACTGATCCACCTTCCCCAAGCGAAAATGTGTACAACCTTCCTTTGTTGTATAGCCTATTTGCTAGTGATTGGTCACCTATATGTTCTTTAACTTTTCCCACAAGCCTACAACAATGTTTTCCTTTAAGATTTCCTTGAGAACTCTATCACCCAAGCTTAATAATAAAGAACTATGTGCCTTGTTTAGAATTCTTTTTCTTTTCTTTATTTGTTAGTATTGTTGACATTTTTCTTCACCCAAATGTGCATATTCAAGACCTTGATGAACCAATAATGCCTTCATCATGATCTTCCATAGGTTGAAGTCATTTCCACCATTGAACTTCTCAAGTTTGAACTTAGATTGAGCCATCTTTCTTCAATCCTTACTTTGATACCAATTTGTTGCATCCAAGATGCTCTGATTTCGAATGAACTTTCTTGAGCGAGAACAAGATTACCAGTAATGAAAAAACAATTCCTATCAATTAAGCTTATATGAGAACTCAGCACACTAAAGATTGCAAAATGCAAGAGAAATCTTTGTGGTTTAGCCACTCGGGCCTACATCCAGAACAAAAACAGCACATGAAACATTTTATTAATTAGCAACACAATCAAGAATTTATAGAGATGAGATGATTTCGAGATGATCACTCTTTGAGGAACACTTTCTCTCTTTTTAAGCTTCACAAGAAACTTTACCTACACAATCTCTCAACTTAAAGAATAAGACTAAAAAATTGTATATGCATGAAGAGATGTCAAGAATTACTTATTAACCAATTGTGGTTTCTGTTATCCAACTGAAGCTCTTGTTGTATAGCAATCTAACTGCCTTAACTAACTTCCTGAACTAACTAATTTACCACCTTAACTCTACAAAATGAAATCTTCATACATTTTTTTTTTCTTTATTTATTAGTAACTTAGCGTATATTGATTAAGCAAACTCGCAAATAATAATAATATTAAACAAACTTGCCTTTTGAAGTTTATGACAAAATTTTGATGAAAAGGTACAGGACCTGGATCAGAAAGCAGGGATAAAGAGATGGGACTGATGGAAAAATGATGGCCATGCAAGGTGACTTTTAGAATGCATGGTGGATAATAAAAGAAAAGAAAGAAACATCAAACATGGTCGATCCAAAGTCGCATAAAAATTGGCTAGAGTGAATAAAGACATTGGCTATGGCAGGTCACGAAAAGGGTTGAACGGCCATTTGACACGGCATTCTGATCTTAACAAGCCGCCTATCTAGTGCATATTCATAATGCATGTGGCCACCGTCCAATCGACATTTTCTTGTAGGTCCTTCATGGACCTCTGATTTCAGGCACTTGATTCCCTCTTTATATCTCGTTGCCCCCTTCTTTCTTCATAGCATTTTGTGGTTTCCAATTACGTTTGGCCCATATCATACCAGAGCATAACAATATTCCATTCCTCTTACCATTTCAAACACCTTCGGAATATTTATTACATTTTATCACACATTCATCAAGATTTTATCATTTCATTTGTGATTAGAATCATGGACTGAGTTTCCACAAAGTTCATTAAATACAAATAAATAAACATTGCTATGAGAAATGCATGTTGACAAGTTTAGATATGTAGGTTGGGGTCTAATAAGTAATCGCTAATCACCCATTTACGCGTGAATTTGAAGAGCAGAATCCTAAGTTGGGTGAGATGATTGTTCACCTAACAGTGTTAGTACAAAACAATGTATTGTTATCAAAATAGTGATACAACTGCATGCAATGGTGCAATTAGATACCAATTGTGAAAAAGATGACAACGAAAAGTCACAAAAATTAGGCTAGTGAACTGAAATTGTTTCATGCTTTCGTGGTTGCAAAGGGCAGGGACCATTTTGTTTCTGATGTTCAACAACATAATCAATGCCTAAAATTGACTAGAGAAGGGAAGAGAACCCTTATGTTATACATGATGTTAATAAGTTCTAATTTATCTCGAGTCTTGTCATGATCATGTATGTATCAAATATTGGCCAACGCTGACATTTTGGAATGAGATCATATCTAATAAGAAGTCTTTTGAGTGGATTTGGAAGTCGACAAATGACCATCACGCATGTCATGTGTAAACCCTATTGAGTTACCCATGCACATTATCCATGCACGTGTGCTTGTGCCCACACGCACGCCAGTATACGATCGCAGTCCCCAACACCAACATCAAGGGATGGGGATTGGTGTATTTAATGGGCCAATTCTATTGACTAACCCAATATCTCAAAGGAAGAAAGTTGTTTGCACTTCATATTTATCATATTTTTAACATTTAAAAGCTCACCCACAAACATTTTTCTTTTTCTTTTTCTCCTCTTTTGTGGGACTTCACATTTACGATATATAAAACGATAATTTATTGTTTTTCTAAGAGACTTTATGCTATAGATTATCTGGCTTAGATTGTAGCGTGAAGAAAAGTTGCCTAGTCATCATTTATGTATCTTCAAAGTGATCCACGAATTAAGAAGGCTAATGCTGATCAGCTGAAGTTATGTCTGTTGTGTACTAAATTTTCCAACTTGTCTAACGTTGTAACACTACATATTCCAAGGAACAAACCTTACGGAGTACCTGTCCAAGTACTAAGCTTTTGGTTGGTTGCCAGTCCACACTTAGTTGGTAGTACTCAGTACTGCCCTAGATGTACAGCAACATTGGAAGCAACAAACCCAGCTGTTGCGTTTCCTTTGCCTAGCTAATTGATCTTATAATTTGGAGTACTAAACTCATTCGATCAAGATGTTAATAACTATTGATAGTGATATATATTTGCAAGATTCATTGTTATTCCCAAGTAGGAAGTTGGGGTTGTGTTACATTCCACTTTTCTCTTTTCATGCAAACTAATTTTTGAGGTATGTTCAAAAGGAAATATATACATATATATCGTGAAAGAGGAATTATATCTATTCAAGTTCTCAAGTGAATAATTAAGTAAATTATGCCAAGGAATATTTATCTTTTCCCAACATCTATCCGGCCAATATTGATTGGAATTGAATGTGCCGAGAACTTGAGCTATGGACTAAGACCTCTACACCCTTAATTTGCTATCTCATTAAAAAAGACGATGCATAAGAATTTTACTGGGCCACAGTTGATTTAAGACATTCAATTACATCTTAGCAAACACATTCACTTTGATGTTATTAAAGATTCCAATTTACTGAAGAGTGACTTCCAAGCTCTGAAAAGAAGAAGTGGGATCTACCAAATTCTCTATTTCTATAATGATGTACAAGTAAAGGCAGTAGTAGTATAAATAACACATATATTTCCACATAAATACCCCATAGCAAACATCTACTTGAAAGCTAATTCCACTAAAATGTAGTTGAACCCAAGAATCCAAGGAAAGACAGCTCTTTGCTCCCCACAATCCCCTGCAAAGCCTCTGGTTTTGACAGTATGAGAAGGATTAAAGCTTGTTGTCATTGTTATTCTACCCCACTTCAATTGTACAACTAAAGCACAAATTCCCATCAAGTGGGACTCTCCAAAAACCTCCAAAACATTCTTCATCACAATATATTATTATTTGACAGTGCAGTTGATTATTATAAAGTTACCTGCCACTACTCTCAATCATTTCAAAGTCCAATCTCATTCCCCCTACGATATCACAAATTCTACCTTCTATTTTTCCCTCTCTCTCTCTCCCATATACCTTCATTCTACAACTTCCAAGCACTACACAACTTTCTCATCCTAAATCAGAAACTTTCAATTAGTTTCAACCATGTCCATCACACTGTCAGACACAGGCAAGATTTACAAGAAATCATTCCATCACAGGAACGATTCAGGTGAGCTTGACGTATTTGAGGCTGCGAGCTATTTCTCAGGGTATAATGAAGCTGCTGGTTATCATTGTGGAACATTTTCTCAGAAAATCTTGACAGAAGATCACATACAGGCTTGGAAAGGAGGAAGAATCAGCTTAGATGTGCCGATGAGAGACCCACTTGTTCAACATCACCCTACTGCAGTTTGCTACCAAAAACAATCTCATATTATGAACGAAAAGCAAATAAAGGAGAAGAAGTACAAGCAACCTAGCTCTCCAGGTGGTAGACTTGCCAGCTTCTTAAATTCTCTCTTCAGTCAATCAGGTTCCAAGAAAAAGAAACCCAAGTCAACCACTCTGTCCATGAAAGATGAAGAAGAGAGCCCTGGTGGAAGGAGAAAAAGAAGGAGCAGCATCAGTCATTTTCGAAGCTCGAGTACCACTGACTCAAAATCCTTGTATTCTTCTTCAAGTTCAGGTTTTAGAACACCTCCTCCATATGCGCACACACCCACAAAGAGTTACAAGGATTTTAGAAGTTACTCAGATCACAAGCAAATCGAATCTTTGTCGTCAAAGCATAATGGCCAAGTATTAAAACCTACTACTACAGCTGCATTGCAAAATGAGGCACTAGGTCTGGATCAAAAAAGGAATACTGACTTATCTTGGCTGGATGAAAAGTTCAATAACAACGTATACTCAGAGAAGCATAAGAATTTCGGTAATCAGTTCATAGAGAAAGATAGGGTTTGGGTTGACCATCGTTATTCATCTGAAGGAAAAGAATTCAGAAAATTGAATGAGATTGACGATGGCGCAGAAAGTGATTCAAGCTCAGATCTCTTTGAGTTGCAAAACTATGACTTGGGCATATACTCAAATGGTCTACCTGTGTATGAGACTACCCATATGGACAGCATCAAGAGAGGAGCACCAATTTCCACAGGAGCTCAATGAATTAATATATGTAAATTTTCACTTTGTTTCTGTCTTCCTAATTTGTTCTTATTACTAGTAGAAGCTGCGAGATTTGATAAGAAATTGATGTCCTAGATTTCACATTTTTTTTTTTTTTTTAAATTTGCCTTATTACTAGCTTCTTTGAAAGTTCTTTTTCTGTACGTATAGTTTGGAATGTTTGGTTGTCTTTCCTATATGGAGTGCAATGCAAGAAGAGTTAAAGTCCACGACTGGATTGGAGTGAGTGGTTAATTCGATTGTGTCATGTATGGGGATTTCCCACTAAATCAACGGGATCAATTGGCAGGTACATCTTTTAATCTGGACTTTGGAGGAGCCAAGGCAATAATTCACTAATTTCTATTGCACGTGTAAGGTATATATTTTTTATTCCATTAATTTTCTCTTTTGAAGAATTATCGAACTTATACATTAGGCAACATGTAACATATATGACTTGCATTCATTTTGATGATACGTCACCATTCACTAGATGTTGCAAGATTCCATATTTCTAGATCATCCACCAATATATAAAGATTTGTCTTTATTTTTCTCTAATTCATGAAAATTATCTTATTGTTTCAATTAATTTATGGCATCTTGTTGAAATTTGGTTTTTAAACATGCCTAGTACTTTCTTTTATATAATCTAAACTTGAAATCATAATTGGGGTTGTTAAATTGTAATACATATATGTCTTATCAAAAAATCAACATCGAAAGGCTAGTAGGCTTGTGAATGGCATTTTCTGTGCATATTAGGGACAACATATTATATATTTACACACACACATACACACTAGATTCCATTGAAGAATAAGATGGGATAATATGAGCTACAAGAATATATATACTTTAAGGCAAGAAGGAAATCTTAATGATTCCATTTTTTCTTAGCATTAGGGACAAAATCTAGAGAAAAATCCAAACTAGCTTGGTCGATTAAAGATTAATTAGGGATAAATAATGGCCCAACTTTTTAAGCTGTATGATTAACTTGCGGGGAAAAAGTGTAAGCTAATGTGATGATAGAATCATGCGTACAAGCAATAACTCACTTAGCCATGACTAATAATAACATATACTTCTCACTCTGCCAGCTTCATTATTTTTGCTTTAAAATTGACATACCCCTTAACTAATCATAGTTCTATCAGCGACAACTCGAGATGAGCATGAGAAATTAGATCAAAACTTAGTGACACTATAAGGGTTAATAGCTATATAAATACATAATCAAAATCTTTTTAACAGAAGTACTTTTGTGTTTAAATTCTGATAATTCGACCCAAAACATCAGAATGCATGTGAGTTAAAATTGAAATACTATAGTACAAGGGATTATGAAATGAGTTTGAATCATAAAAAGTTCCCTATGTATACAATAACAATAATTAGTCATATAATTGTAAGATGTTCCATATAATTTAATTTTTTTTTTCACTTTCTTGAATTTTCATTAATTAATATTTATGAAAATATAAGACATGTAATGATAATATTACATTGTTATACTAATTTGTATATATGAATTTGTATTTGTAACATTATTTCTTTTACATATGTAGGATTAATTTTTTATATATTTTTATATCACTCTTTGTTTGATTTCAGTAAACATGCGTATAAAGTTTAAAGTAAGAGGTAACATGATGATGAAAGCTAAGGATAGCCTTTAGAAAGAATGATACACAAAAATGATGCATGGAGGGCAGTAGGCCACAAAGCCCATAAGACGGCATGACACACGCAAATGATCAGCAAATATGGGACACACCACACCACCAACGCAAAGCTAAGTGGGTGGAGGGCCCTAACATATTATTTTTCAAAATGAATGTAATCAATAATCTCGGTGTAATTAAGAGAATGAAGAGTTAAAGAAAGCTTTTCCATAGGACAACAAAACAACCAACTCTTTCTTTCGTTGTTTCTTTTACAAAGTAAAAGGTACTAATAAAAACCACCAAACCACCAGATTTTATTATTCTTGGAAGACTAACTTCGGCAAATCAAGTGATAATCACCAAATTCTAGTTAGTTGGCTAGCTAGCTACTTCATAAAACTATATGGGGATGACACCGCTAGCTAGCTTGCTTGCAGTTTCATGATATATACCTTTATATTTCAAGCTTTTGGCTTTACTGTGTTACAGCTGGATGCAGCTATCATGGAATCCATGTCTATCATATGATTTCAATATACCCTTTTTGCACTGATCATAGAGAGGCTGAAATAATGATCTGTACTACTTGAGATTCTGAGTAAGTTAAAGTTTGCAAGAACACAATTGAAAATGGAGTGCAACGTGACAGGAAAATACATATATAGAAGTAACCAACTTTGCATCACTTAAACAGTGGATGAAAAAAGGTTCATACAACAGTGCAAAAGAAAGAATGGGGAAGAAGCCCAAAAAAAAGTTCATCCATATTGCAAGAATGGGCTAGTATAAAATCATCAGATACTACAATTAATTAGGTTCTAATCTTTGATACGAGTGAACTATGTAGCATCTATATATATACTATTCAGTATGATGTGATGATCAAGACGTTAACGAGTATACTATGCAGATATCCAAATGGGGAAGAAGCCAAATCTCAGATGCTATTAATTCATTGACATACTGGCACTGCATAGCAGGAGAAGCTAAAGAGACTGCATGGCAGCCGAAATCTTTCTTCCTTCAGAAATAAAAATGCAAAAGACCATAATGATGGGTTGGGCCGAAACATTTGGGTTATGTATGGTGCAACCCACCACTTGTTGGGCTTATATTACATTTGATAAAAAAAAAAACCTATGTCAAGCTGGGCCCGGTCAAAGCCATTGTTCTTATGTACCCATTTGTACGTATTTTTAGGTCTGAATGAAAACTAATGAGACCAAAAACATAATTAGAAGACGAATGTTGCCAATCAATAAACTTATCGGTCAAAACGTTTGAAGACGTATTAACCCAGAAGGCAAAAGAAAAAAAGAGAGAAATATTTCTTACTTGCTTTAATCTCTTTATCCACTTATGTTGCTGTCAAAAATGAAGGAGCGATAAGCCCTTCCAGTTTTCAATAGTGAACAAAAATTTGGTCCCACTCACAGACACGCACAGACCGTGTTTTGTTGCAAAGTGGCGTAAAATTATTGTCGCACTTCTGCTGGGATTAAACCTGCTCTTTAGATCCATGTGACACGTGTTTCTCTCTGCAGGTAGGATAGGGTAGGACTCACTTCACTTGTGTACAAATGTTTTAATGCAATTAAACCTGCCCCCAACCCATCCACTGAAATATATTATTGTCAAAGCTTTACAACTCAAATTTTAAAACTCTAAATTTGTCTTCCAATAATACAAAGCCCATAAGAGATAAGGTTAACAGCGTCTAATAATTGATGGGGACAATTGTAATTTGCGGTGCAATGCACCTTCGCGGTGTGATTGTGCTGTCTGAATAGGCTTCATAAAGGAGTGAACAGGTGTCAGAATCTAGTACCTAGCCTTCTACTTTTGGATGGGATGCATTTCCAAACACCAGCCGACAATTTTACCCTGATTAATTACATATTTATATATCTATTAGCATCGTTTTGGTTCACTGAAACTTGGTATTTAGAAATTAGAATTTGTCTGCGCCTAACATTTGTAACTCATGATTGGAAGTGTATATAAAAATGGTTTCTTCGCGTAAAAGAGATGTGGTGGGCTAAGAGGAATACTAAATATGCTTAATTGTCAATTCATGTAGGTAAGAGTAATGCAGTTGGCGACACAACTACAACCAAAAAAATGTGAAAAAAGTTGGAAAGAAAGAAAGAAAGAAAGAAAGAAATGAGAAGCTCTTTTCGAGTATGCTAGTGTTGGGTTCTTTTTTGTTGGGGTTTTGGCTTGAAAGATTTGGTTCACATGACAAAGTGTGTGAATGGTATAGAAATAGGAGAGGAGGAGGCTTTTGAGTTGAATTGAGGGGCAGCTGCATCTGCCTAATTGCATTCTGCACTTTCATAATAGATAACTTTTGGCAGAGGCAAGTCTGGCTGTCTGGCACTCATTCATTCATTCAAGAGTTTATTATTGTAAAAGCAAAAGTTGTTGTCAGATTCAGACCAGACTCGGTAGCGAACAGTAACAGCTGCGGCAGTAACCAGCCAACACGACAAATTCATCCCATTTCCTCTAGATTTCCATTTTTCATTTTAGCCATTCCTTTTTTGTTGGGGCACGTGTTCTCTCACCAATGCTTACATTTGGCACTCGGGGGTTCTTGTCATTCACCAACATCAACAAATCAGTATCTTTTCTCATCCAATTTTTTGATTTGTATGAGAAACCTGGATTGAGTTTATGTACACACTTATTTCTAATACACCCATTAGTGGATTCAAATGGTAACATATTATAAGGTTAATACAAATAATTAGGATTGAATGTATAATATAAGAAGGAAAGGAAATCATGAAAAGTCACGCAGAGAATAATAGACAGGAAAACATCCCCATTAATTTTACTCAACGGTCAAGAGAAGAGCAACAATTTGACATCTCTGTTAGGCCCAAAAATGGAATTTCGCAATCTCTAAAAGGCTACAAAAGACCTGGACATTTGGAGGAAGAGCAAGAGTAATACAATTGGAAATCATGTTGACTCGCAGTGTGTCTCCTTCGACCTCCCCAACACCCACCTGAAGAAGCCCCCGGGACAAAAAAAAAAATAAAAATAAAAATACAGCTCTCTCTCTTTCTCTCCGTCTTTCAGTATACACTGTTCTAGTCTGCTCTGGTAAGTAGAGAAAGAAGTAAAGAATGCCTCCTCCATTATTTTCAATCAGCTTCTTTTTTGCTGTCCTGTTTTCACTCTGTCGTTTGGTTTCTGGGAAAGTGTTGGAAAAGCGAAAAATTTTGGAATATTTCAACTCCAACTCAATTTACTCTAATATTATTATTCAGTATACGTCAATGGTTTTCTTCTTTTTAATCTTTTAAAGATTCTTGCTTTCTTGTTTCTGTTTTTGCTTTTTTTTTTTTTTTTTCCTTTCTCTTAATAAAGGTCTTGAGCGTCTTACCCAGTTTCTTGGGATTTTGATTGCTAGAGTGTTGAAATTTGTGATTTTGTAAACTGGGTAAGTCATATTTTGAGCATTAAATGTGTTTGTGCATTGAATATTTTAATCTGCTTCTTTTTGGTCGATGGGAACGCTTAATTTAATGAAAAAGGAAAGAAATTTGAATTTCTTCATATTCCACGTATCATTTTCTCTTAATATTAGATGAAACGAAAAGAAAAGCACAGACACCTCAGTATGACTCGCATAAAGTTTTTACTAGAATTTTTTTGAGTTGATTGTTTTGCTTGCTCCAAAAAATAAAAGGTAATGCATCCGTTTGTCATTTTTTCTCATCACTTTCTCAGTAACAAAACTGAGGTTTTTGTGTTCCCTCTTTTTTTTTTTTTTTTTTTTTTTTTTTTTTTTTTTTTCTTATAAATAGAGTGAAAACATTGTTCTGATGCTAGGACATGAGTTTTTGCATTCAATTGAAACGGGACATTATCAAATTTATGCAGTATTGCTGGTCTAGTGTTGCCTTGTTTTCATATTATCGGTCTTTAATAGTACCGCTTATGTGCTGTTTGTGGAATTGCTATTTAATACATACAAAGCATTAACTTGTATGCTTTTTACGTATATTTCTTAATTACTTTTATTTTTTATTTTTTATTTTGGAGTGATGATTGTTGATTTTTTGAATTGTGATAGGTAGTTACATTATTGCATTTTTTCTGCAACCTTGATTCAACTTTGTGATGGAGTCTTGGGGCTATGGCTCTGAAGGAAAAGGCTTTTTGTTTTCCGATGAAGTGGACTTATCTGTTGACTCTTTCTCAACAAGTAGAAAAACATTGATGGGATGGGAAAGTAAACCATCTTATAAGTTTGATATCAATAAGCTTATTTCAGATAGTGATGCTGCTGAAAAAATGGAATTTATGGATCCTGGTTTCACTGACTTGACAAGAAAACCTTGTCACAGTAAGACAAGTTTGGGGACACTTTATGGTGAAGTTGGTGGTGATTCCAACAAAAGAGTAACTGCTCCCTCTTGTTTGGTTACGCCAATTCCATATTGTGGGGAGGAGGAATCTGGGTTGAAAATTTCAAATTCTTGTATGGAGTCTATTAGTCAGGACTCAACACTTATTGATCTGAACCTCGGGAGGTTGGTTGATTGCAGAAATGTGCACAGTGGTAACTTTTTGAAGGAATGGTCAGTTTTATCTTCTGCACGGCCATCTTTGACGGCAAAGAAAGCTCGCACAACAAGTTCATGCTCTCAGACTCCCCTTTGCCAAGTTTATGGATGTAACAAGGATCTTAGCTCCTCAAAGGATTACCACAAAAGGCATAGAGTTTGTGAGGTTCATTCAAAGACTCCCAAAGTTATTGTTAATGGCAATGAGCAAAGGTTTTGTCAGCAGTGTAGCAGGTTTGTTTTCCTTTTTCCCTCTCTCTGGCATTCAGTTTTGATTGCAGTTGAATTATGCTAGATATCAAAGCAGTTCTGTATTTAAGATCTTATTACACCTCACATTGCATTTAGATTTGGCTCTTAGTGTACCATCCTAATTTGAAGATTCTCCATGAATAACTCTGTTGAAGTTGCTAATTTGGGAAAAGTTATATGGAGTAAAAAGGAAGAAATGTTAATTAGAAACAAAGAAAATAGGCATGACTATGCACAAAGGACATCACAATGCCTCTACGGAAGCTATGAAGCAAACTAGTAAGTGTTTTGCATAAAAAAGAATCAATAGCATACCAATTTCTTAGCTGTCACATGTTCCACGTAAACCAATATGCCAACTAAATGTCTTTCATCTAGAGGGATGTTGATCTCTTGAATTTTTTTTTTTTTTTTTTTTCATTCCCAATCCTCTTCCAACAATTGTATAAAACAAAGGCAAAGATCCTTTCTTTCTAATGAATAAACCTTTATTTCTATGGGCATTCACAACACAATTCCTTTTAAGAGTTGCAAACTGGTTCCTGCAAACACTAAATCCAGCTTAAATTGCAGACTGTAAATGGAGGAAAAGGCAAAATGCCGCATCTCACAAGTATAGAAGGCTGTGAGATGATGGTTGACAGATTTTGGATACTAATTAAGCATCTTTCACTAGGTGGTGCCACATATTGTGAGTATGCATGTGCATAATGATAAATGGGTTTTTCACCAATGCTTCTCTATCACAAGAGCAAAGCTCTGCCATTTGAACTATATTCCTTAATTCCATGGGTACCTTTGGAATCTAGAGTCACGTACTGACCATAGAACCCTGTTCACCGTAATTGGGTTTGATCTTTATGCAGTAATGATTGCAAAAGGTTCACGGGGAAACAAGGCATTATGTATTATAAGATCTTAAGTTCTCAATTTATTTCCTATCCTTTGTTGTTACTCAAATGAGCTTGAGTGAGAAGGTGGAATGGTGTGAATGAAGATTTTATGTGAGTCGGGTAACTGTCAAGGTCTTGGATTTTCTGTTCATTTTGGAACACCTTGCTGTAACATTTGTTTGAGTTTACAATAGGCCTAAGTTTCCTTTATTGTGTCATGTTATGTATCCAAAATATTTATTTATTCTCCTCTGCTTCATTGATCATTTTCCTTGAAGATATATCCTTATCGAGTCATTACCTTTTGTTAAGTTGATTTTCTTATTTGTCATTGCTGATATGAGCTGCATTAACTTTTTGGTTAATTCAGGTTTCATTTGCTGTCTGAATTTGATGATAGTAAGCGTAGTTGTCGTAGACGCCTTGCAGGCCACAATGAGCGCAGACGGAAACCTCAATTTAATGTCCTCTCTGATAAATCACATAAATTGCTGCAGTCATATCAAGGTATGAATAAATTGTGCTCTCTTATTTGCCAAGGAAATGTGAGTCACAATTGTGCACAACTGAAACTAAGATATATAAGCTCCTACCCCAAAACTAAGGAGACTACCTTCAGATTTGCATACCAAAAGCCTCTAAATCAGTTTTATTTTACTTTCACCTCTGCTGTTGTGCACCATCTGTGAGGTTAGTAAATCCAGTTACTAGGTTTCAAGGATAGTAATTGAACTGATTTTTTGATGAAAGACCTTTGCTGATTTTTCAGTTGTTTGATTTTTAATTTCGTAAATGTCCTGTAGCAACAAGCTAACTTCTGGTCAATTTATTCTTAGTGCTTGGTGTCTCCGTAAACAGCAAGATGTTGAAACCAAACATGACTTGGTGATATGATTTTACACTTCAAACTCATGAATTTTCTGTAGCCTGACTTTTTGTATGGGTGGGTACCCAGTCAATAGAGCATCATAACTTATGTTATTCTTTAACCACACTCTGCTTGTATAACTTATTCTAGTATCTTGAGCAATTTGACCTGGTCAAGTTTTACGGCTATATAAAATGAAAACTTTCTGTCTTCAGAAATTTTAGCCCATAAAGTTGCCAAGGCAGCTACCATTAGGGTTGTTTATTTAATGTGATTACTCTGCTGGTCATCTTTACAGACCATTTGGAATCAGAAAAGAAGCCAATGATGTCCACTTGAATGCACTGTATATCGATCTGATTGGCAATAACCACTATTGGGATACAAAACATGTGTTATTATGAATATCATCATACTGACAATGATAAGTTTGGTGCATATTACAATAATGCCTTGTTGCCTTTAGTTGTTGTCAGGGTGAATGATATGAGTCTCTTAAGAGTTCATTGTGGAGCAGTAACAATAAGCACAAAAAGAAAGTTGTATTGGTCTAAAGAAGAAGTGACTAGCTTGCTTTGAATCATCCAATTATGAAAGTTCGGTATTTGGAGTAATATCATGCTTTTGCAAAGGGATCATAAAGCAAACAATATTCATCATCTAGAACCACCCAAATCAGTTGAATATCAAGGATGTGGAAAAAACTTAGGGGTAAACTAAAATGAATATGGTTGAAGTATAAATCATGTGTGATACCATCGTGTAGGTTCTATATAGAATACCGGTTCAGTGCGTTCAATCAATTTTTACTGTATGAAGCAATTTAAAAGTTGAAAGAGAGATAAAACAGTGTAGCTATGCATCTTTGCTTTGCTCTCCCTAATCTGAAAAGGGTTGCTCCACAAATTCCTGTTGTTATCGGAAGTTATTGAAGCTTATGGTTTTGTAGAATATTCTAAACTGTTGATTATGCATCTGCAGAACCTTGACAAGTTCATTAATTAACCTTATTTCAGTAATTGATTTCTCATCATGTTTGGGAGTTAAGAATCCTTAAGAGTACTACTAATTAAATCCTTCTTTGTCTGCAGAACCTGATAGATCATTTATCTTTGATAATCTATTATTAAGTAGCATGCACACAAAACATTCTGGTTTCTTTTCATAAACAGAAACTTTATTTCTTTCTTACTGTCTAACAATTACAGGTCATGCAGGTACTGAATTTGCGTGGACTTCTTTACCAAGGGGAACATCCTTTGTTTTTCCAGACAGGATTCCAGGTGGCATTCTATTTCCAGAAAGATATGAACAGGCTAACCTAGGTAAGCATCTTATGTTTTCATAGAAACTATTCTCTAGTTCTCAATCAGTAGTACTGATCACTAATTAGCAGCTGCTAACAAAATGTTTTCTCTATCAAGGCAATCAGAAAAAACATAGTCTTGTAATTCCTCCATCAGCAACTGAAAGCTACAATGTTCTTAATGCAGCATCAACCTTTCAAGAATCATCTGGGTTGTCATTCTCCAGTTGTGCTCTCTCTCTTCTGTCAGCTCAATCACAGATATTGCCAACTCATTTAACAGGAATCCCAATGTCTGGGCCCTTGATCAATCAAGTAAGTCATGCCCATCATAATGTTGGTCCAAATTTTGACAAAACTTCTGGTATAGCATCTTCGGGAAAATACACAAAAAAAGGCTTTTATTTATCTGGAATGAACTCCGTGGATGGTGCTCATTCATGGTCCAATATGGTTCCTGATGCCCGTCATGTTGTTGACTTGAAAGTTGAAACAGATGCAGTTACTCAAGAGTTAGATCCTTTGAATGACAAGTATTGTTGCTCTCCTGAGCATGGATCCACTGTTGATTTAATACAACTGTCATCACATCTTAAAAGGGTGGAGCAACAAAGGAATTCCATGCAACCAAAGCAGCATAATGATGATATATGAATGTTTCCTGAGCTTTTAAAAGGTGGAGAAGGAACAAGGTAAATAAGCATAACCATTTTAAATCCTTATTGCTAATACTTTTTAACTGGCCCTAGAGTTGACCCATTTTGCCTGATTGGATATGACATGCTTGTGAATGGATGATGAGGTTGTGAAGCCATGTTCATGTAATTACAAAAGTTGAGAATTGAAAAATAGATAAGAATAATTTTATGAAAATAACTGTGGCATCATAAATCAAAATTGTTTTGTTTTTAAAGAAAATTTTTCAAAAATTTAAAGAAATTCTGCTTTATGCTAAAATTCTATGGGAATTATTTTCTCTTTAGTGAAGGCAAACTCTTCATTTTTCTAATCTCATATGTCTCTCTTAGTTTCATTGAAACTTATTTTCCTTGTACATTAATGAGCATACCAGGTTTTCAACTGTAAAAACGACAATAAATTATGTACAATAAATCTATGAGTAAATGAAACAGATCATTGTTGGTGCAGGTTAAAGGGAGGCAGTCGGAGATACATACGTTGCATCAAAATATTTAACTTGTTACATTAGTGCATTTTTGGGAGGCTGGTAGAACTTCACATACAATTGATATTACTCTCCTTCTGCTATTAGTATATAATAGGAAGCTTGTAATGCTGGTTTTTTTCTTGCTGTAAAGCCAGTTTTTTCCTTTGGTTAACTCTTTTTCCCTTTTATTTTGAATTGCAAATATCATGCTGGTTTACACAAGTGTTATTGAAAGAGTTTCAGCTGTTGATTTTTAACATTGTAAAGTGATACAAGTTTGTTCCTTAAAACAATTCAATTATCAATGTGCATAACTAGTATATCAATAGGGACTTGTAACAAGTCCCTATCACGTATCAGTGTCACTTTGATTCCTGTGAAGGGACAAGTTTGAAGGGAGTTAAGGAACAAAGAAGCAAAGGCATAAAGGAACATGCCACCTTCAAATTAAAGTCGATGAAGGAATCCAAAATCTTTTGAATCAGATTCTTTATGGGACTCAGAATTATTTACTTCAAACAGGTTTGTGCTAGCTTGGGGAAATTGGTGACCTTTTTAATGGTGTTTCATTTTTGTTAAAATATCAGCAGCACTAGTGGTAATTGGCGACAGAATTTGGTCTGCAATTCCTTGCAACCACCAACTTTTAATAAACTATTCCAAAATTCTGGGAGTTATGACCTGTTTAAGTTTCTCAGGGTATTTATTTATTTATAATAATTAAGAATGGAAGATTTCTGACTTTCTCTCAAGGGTTTATTGTAGGGCTTATCCCACATGCCAGCCAAACGAAAAGGAGGGGTTGCTCTGAATTGAGTGAGTGAGTGAGTGAGTTGTCAAAGACACCAAGCACAAAAGTTACCAAAGAATAAAGCTATTGTTCAATCCTTCCCCCTTATTATTCCAAAGAATTTCCAACTTGGTTTTCTGATAAAGTTTTAAAAGCCGAACAACCAAGGGAAGGGAAGGAGATTTGAGGCTGACTGCCTTTGTGCATGTGCATGGTGTTTGGCCCGAGCCCATAAGCATTATGTGCTGCCAGCTTTCTGACTCCATTTTTATAATCTTTTCCACTGTAATAGACATCACTGATGACGCATGTTATGTTAATTATTGGCAATCAATCATACACGCCCCCAAAAATTAATTAAAAAAAGATCATTATTATTTCATATCATATATATTATTTTAGAGAAATGTACCACCGTTGGTCTCCCAAGCCCAAACTTGCACTATTTTTAACCTTATCTCCTCTAAAACTACGTTATTGATGTAATTATTTGCTTATATTTCGGTGATTAATATCAAAAAGTACAATCAGAAGCAAATTAACAAATGCTTAGATAATAACAGATGTATTTTTATTAATTACTAGTCACTAATTCACGAGTTGTCCACAATTAAATCATATTTAATTATAGCTTATATTTAAATAATTGACGCATGGGATTTTCTATCATATATATACTTTATATAAGGATTTGTGTTTTATCTTGATTACAGGTTAATTAAGAAGAAAATGGGTTTCTTTAATTACTATTAATTATTGGCTTCATTACACTTAATTGTGCAGAGGGTTGTATTGTAATATTACACAGGTTGTTCAAGTGGGATCATCCATAAAAGTCTGTACATCACTTCAATTTATGTGATATATAAAGAGATCTATTCGAGAGGTATTATTAGAAAAGGACACAGTATTCAAACATGTCCAAGGATTAATTAGGCTAGCTAGCATGCTGCATACATATCCATAGCATGAAATAAATATTGCAGGGATCCAACTGTCATTCACTAGTTATCACGAAACAAGTACCAGATATCAGACAAGACATAACTAGTAGTAGAAGATAATAAAGTTTGAGAAAACGAAGCTAAATTAACAAACAGACAGAGATCTTTCGAATTCAGGTGCACTTTGAAAATCCACTCTCTCATTGCTGTTGGGTTAAACATAGATTACTTCATTCCTGCAAGATCGAAACCCTAAAAGGCATCAATGCAGCTTAAGCTTGAGCTTGAGCTTCAGCCTCAGCCAGCTGACACGTAAGGAGGTTTTTTTTTTTTTTTTTTTTTAATTCTTAACAAAATTACAAAGGAGATAATTCTCTTACGTTGCTGCTGCTCCCAGAAGAAGGGCCGGTTAGCGAATTTGGAATGTACCTAGCCCACTGTATAAGTATATAACAAACAAGGTTGATATATAAAATAATTAACGATCGAAAATTAAGCATATATAAGCCTCGGCACTTTTGTTGGCTAGCTAATTCCTGAGATGAAAATGTAGTTAACTTACGTTTTTGGCCGCTGTGCTGAAGGCTTCGCGGTGTGGTATCTCAGGATTGGCCGCTTTAATGCGCTGTATCTCCTCCCTTGTTCATAAATTTGAGACAGTTTATGCTCAATTGTAAAGTAAATTATAATAACTGAAAGAACTTTGGAAATCCAATGTCTGACAATAGTACCGGTATCAAGATAAAGAAGGCATCAATTAATATAACATCAATTATATATGGAAATGTTTTCTTCCTTACTTCATGAATCGATTGTAGGCTGAGGGAAGCCTGTGTTTCTTCTCGGGTGCTGCAATACGAGAGAAAAAATAAAAATAAAAATAAAAATTATAGGTAAAGAGTTAAAAAGAAGTTATGTATTCGATATAATTACGGTCTAATTAAAGAGAAGGCTTTCTACGTTTTACGACAAACGGTGCTTTTGGGGACAGTGGCTCGTTAGAAGTAGATGAGGATGATGATGAGGCATTCCCCAATTTGAAGTCATTGCAGAAACTCTGCTTCTCCTAAAAGAATAGACATGATCCTCCATCAGTAATTGCCAGAAATATATATACCAAACTGATTGATTGTGGCATACAACAGATTACGAAATTTATTATAGTATTAACAATTTATTATTATGTTGGCTTCACAAATTTCACAAGGCAATATATATATATAATACATTTATGTCATGAATGAATAGATAGTAAATACAATCATGCTGCTTCCTCTTCTACTTCTTAATTATGTGCGAGCATCTTGCTTGTGTATTTATGATATTTCGTTTGCATTTATGGGTTTCATGACTCGGAGTCCATGAAGACATACCTCAAAACTGAGACTCATTTGGCATGGACCTTGCTGTGGAGGTCTAGTGCTGAGAAAGGAGAGGTTACTGCAATGACCACATTTCACTGTCACAGTGTCCAGCAACCTTTTGCAAGGAATCCCAACCTACAAACGAAAATAACCAAATCAACAAAAATACCAGAAAACTAAGAAGAAGAAGATCTGTTAGAGAATACAGTGTTTAATTAAATCGCACTCAAATTTTATATATGCACTCTCAATATAAGAAACCTCGATCCTCCTTATTTCTACTTCTAACTTGATAATAACGGACGAAAACAACATTTATGGCTTAAACACATCCCTTTCTTTATATATATATGCCTTGACTTTCTTTTTTCTCTCTCAATCGATCTCTTTGTGCAACATAATTAAGAATATAACTTGACTTTACATGCATGATACTCGATGGTAGAAGAAAATTAGTTTATGTTTATTTCTACAGCTATGGATATATTGCATGCGAAACACGGCTTTATATTGTTGAAGAAAGAATAACTGCAAGAATAATAGTGGGTGTACGTGAAATTACCGCTAGAACAGTGTTGCAGAAGTTACAGTGGACATAGCACAGATGCTCTGATGGTGGAGCTTGAACGTCCATGGAAATGTTCTCTTCTAGGTTCATTTTCAAAGGAGAGAAGAAAACAAGCTATGCAGTCAGGTTTTGAGAGAGATAAGAAGAAGAAAGGTTTTAGGGTTTGTGATAATTGATAAGAAGAGAGGAGAAGAGGTGAGAGTAAATAGAGGTCCGAGTAGCTAGGCGTCAAAAAGAAAAATCTAGGGTTACTACACAAGTCAAATTGTACATGCGCTGCAATTTTGCAGAGCTGAATTGCACGGTCGCTTCCTTTGATGCTCAGATTCTACATACTGGTAAATGAAAATCTCACGATATTTTATCTTTTTATTCTTTCCCATTATGTCATCTTGTACGCGCTCTTGTTGCAATCCCCATGACACCCCTGACGATAAAGCTAGACAAACTAATTTTGCTCTAATATCATATTATGAAAGTGTAGTTATTCGGATTAAAAGGCTTGTGATGTTCAAAATAATAATAATAATAATAATAATAAAATACTCAAAATTCTCCCGTTTTTATAAATTTAAGATGATTTTAACTCCAATAAACGCTAAATTATCTCAGTTTGCTTCTTAATAGCGCTATGAGTTGTGCGAACAGTTGATGATTAGGGATTATGCTTGCAGCATATACTTATTAAGCTTGATGATTTAGCGTTATGGCCGACCATTTTGATCAGTTTATGGTGATTTTATCTTTTCCAGTCCCTTGCAATTGTTTATGAAATTAATTACAAGTCAAAGCTCATATAAATTCCAGTAAATCTGTTGAATTTGCTATTGTTAATTCAACCCATTCCGGAGCAGTAGGTATATCAACATAAAATTATTCGTGTGCTTCTATATAAATCATCAGTTACCTGTTCTCAAGCAATTTACTTAATCAAATTGTTAATCGATCAAATCAAATAGCCCACTCTCCCCTATTTATTGCTGATCTAATAACGGAAGATTTCAAAACCCTAAAAAACTTCCCTTGACCTTACCATTTCAGTAAGCAGTAATGTCTTTACAGTGGCTTTTGGCATAGATGGATGGATCGTTCGGTCGTTCAATTAAATTCCCTAAGAAGTTTTGACATCTGATCAGATACAGTTAATCAGTCACACGTGACAGAGATCGAATTATACAGCACTACTGTTTCATGGGTCTGAGTTTGTGATTCTACCAATGGATCCCCATAAAACGACAACATAACATTAGAGGCTAAGCTTGTAAACACGTCAAAGACGGATTGAATCGTAGCCATAGTACATAGTAAACTAAGTTATAAGCTTTACATCAATGAATTATCATGACTCAGCTTACATTACATTCATGGCTCGCAAAAACTAAAATTTGTTGGGTTGGAACCGACAGAACTTCATTAAGGCAAAAATACTTATAACTCGTTTTATATAAAATTATCTATAAAAAAATTATAATGTTAGGTGTTGCCTTTGTCGCATCTATTTAATTTTTTTTGGTGAAGTTTTCTTCACCGTACATTCTATCCTACCTCACTCTATGTCATACATAAACACAAAAATCAAGTAAATTGTGTTCTATAATTAATGAGCAAATCTCTTGATCTCTTATTCTAATTTTAAAAGATCAGAATAAACTAAATTAATCAATCAAAGACAATTCTCTGCATAATTCTTACTCAATTTTTTCATTAAATTTTTTTTTTCTGCCGAGTTGAAACAGCAGTATTATATATTGAAACATCTTAATTTTTGGATAAGTGCATGCTATCTTATTATGTTTTTTAATTAACAAAGAACATATATTATATGGACAAAGTTTCTTTTCTAATTTTTTGTATTCTTAACTTTTAAAGATTCAATAACATATAAATATAAAAATTAATAAAAGATTGATATTTTAAATTAACTAAATTATTGTTTTTTAGTCTTATAACAAATAAAACTTAGTTAAAAATATAAAATATTAAGAGAGAATCCTAATTCATATTACAGACAATGAGAATTTGAAGAGTAAGATATCATCATGGTAGAGTAAGAAGAAGGACGTAAATTAGACATTTGAATTATGTGGCATGCATGAGTAATTCAAATAAATCTAGTAAGACATTGAACCAAATCTTGCAGTGAATTGTTAGCAGGAAATGATAACCAGATGAGTCAAAGAAAACGTGAGTGGTGTCGTGTCGAAATTATCACAAAGAGAGAAGTTGAATTGAATGAAAAGATAGTGAAGAGAAGAGCACCTGTCCATGTATTCCATCTTTTGTGGGTGCAATGTTAAAGAAGGAAATTTGAAAGAGACAGAAGCTACAATCACATGTCAATGTCATATTTTCACAATGGCAGGCTAGTCAGTGAATTTAGAAGAGATATGGGTTTTGCGTCTTTATTTTGATGGGACGATTCCTCAATTACCATACATGGAAACAATGCTATTTTCACACTTGGGATCCTAACCTTTCTCTGCTTGTATAACTCGACTTTCCCTAGGTGCATCCAATGCAAGCTTGCCCTTGCCCTTGCCCTTAGTCTGATGTATTTGCTGTTTGCTAGCTAGCTTAGCTTTTTTTTTATTTCAATTTACAACTGACTCCCTCAGATCCATACATTTTATAGAGAGGCATGCATTTGTTTGCAACGAGATTCCCATGTCTTTTCTTTGAATCTTATCAACTCGTTCATACATATAGTTCTGTTCATTAACGGATTTGTACCCATCATTTCATCTAAGTTCGCCCTCTGTCTCATCTATATCGGGAAACTCTGATTAGACTTCTCCGTCTTTCTCTTTCTCTGCGTATATCAACAATTTCTGCTGCGTCTAATAAAAAAGTATATTGAGTGGGAAGCCAAATCGGAAGAACATGGACATGATTATAAGAAGAAATGAAAATGGCCAATGACCATTGCATTTATACAATCCAAAATCTTTTGATTCATTTGGTCAATCAACAATTTAACTAATGGAAAACAAATTGTTTGTGTTTCCTTCTTATACTTCGTTCAATGTCTGAAAGATAAACCACTTCTAAAGACAAGTTGCGTATGATCGATGGTTTAATAGATTCTACAGTCGATCATCATCTCTGAACTTTAAAAGATTTATATCATATATATACCAAGGAAAAATTTATGACAAATTCTATTCTTTACTCTTTCTTCTTTTACTTACAAGACCTATTGTCTTACCAAATACAATGCATGACTCGAAATTCTAATCGTAGTTTGGACCAAATTCAAATGTTATATTATTAAGTAACTACTGATAAGCTTCCCAATCGTTTTATAAACTAGTAAAATAAATATACCATTTCAGCAATCTTTTTCAAACAGATCATTTGAAATGTCTCACTTGTTTGTGTTTTTATTATCTTGGTGCATTTCGTTTTCTCTTGAATCTGAAGATTATATTCGAGTTTAATTTCCTAAAGTTTGGTATAAATTTAAACGCGCTAAGAGGGAATTTTTACTGCAGATAAAATCATCCAACTTCAAGAAATATTTGAAACCAACAACTTTTAACACACACTTATCCTGAGGATTACAATTTTTCTGGAAAAATTTTCCTAAGCCGTACACGTACATACACATATCGATGATATGATTTAAGTAAAAAGCATAACTACAACTGCAATGGTAAAGTGAGCCCTCCCACAAGCAAGGACACATGCTTGGGTGACACTCGTTATAAATTATTTGTATTTGATATACAATGTTTTGGGTATGTTTTATATTAATTTATAATATGATTTACTATAAATAGTTGTTCATATGTAACGGTGATGCGACTTTTCAAATTGGGGTGAATTATTGAATTTGAATATGTACATAGGATCACGATTTGGATATATCCATCGTATCACCGGCACACAAACAATAACAAATGCTGCGAGTTCCTATTGTGGAAATAAAATGAGCTGTTCGCCCCATTTCAACCGAACTCGAAATACTAATAAACTAAACTAATAAATTATACGATGAAAGTGTAAGTGTGTGTGTGTAAAACAAATGCGAAAATTCTAATATATTATTTATATTTTGCTTCTTCAGATACTTAACTGGTAATCTATTATAATGGTTTAGTTGAAATATTGTTCTCAGTATAATTTGCGGAATTTTTTCATGTCACCACAATTGACCAAGTGTGATTTATCACACATAAAATATTTACTTTTGATGCATACCGAGAAAAAAATATTTATTTTTCCAAACAAATTTAAAACTTGTTCATTTACCATACAGTAATATCTAACGTGGAAAGATATTATGCAAAATTGCACATTCAAGAGTTTAAAGTCTAGAATCAGATGTAGAACACAAAGCTAAACAGAAATAACTATAACTATGCTTGATCACCATAGTTTAATCAGTAATATGCATTGACGTATCAATGCATTTTCTCTTTTCAGCATAAATCTTTATATCAAACGGCAACATTTTTTATATAAATTTTTGGTCGAATTTTGACTATTATGTCAGCAATAAAAATTAAATAATTTAACAGTTAGTGTATATTAAATGCATTGATGTATAATTTCATTTATATATCACTGAGGTTTATTCTAGTCACGATTAGAAATAGGTGAGCAAAATAAGGTACAACTTCAGTTTTGTGTGAAATTATACTTGACCTACAAAGATTTGATTTCTAAATTTTAAAATTAGAATCTAATCTATGTAACATGGTAACCTACTTTGTTGATTCCACTTCAATTTCAACGGTTCTAAAATATCCTAATTTGCTAATCCAATACACAAATAAGCTCTTAGTCTCACACAATAAAAAATATATGTTATATTTAATAATTGGTTTCAATTTCAATTTTAATTTTGGAATTGAACTTTCACACTTGATTTATTTTCACACTTTTTAATATATCAAATTATAATTATAGATTAATTCAATTTCAAACATATTATTAATCGAGATTAATGAAATTCAATTACAAAGTGAATCATGCATTATATAGTGTAAAATAACAATTGTAAACCATTTTTTTTTATAATCACATAAAATATTGGTAGTAAATTATAACTTGTATTATGTAATTATTTTTTTGATGGAAATCATTTTCTCATATTTGTTACGTTTCACTTTCACGTCATTAATAAAATTAAATTTGGATTATTTTGAGTTTTGAAATGAGACATCACAACAAGGAATTTAAAACTGTTATCTATTTTTGTTTTGTTCCACATTTGTGAAAATGAGGTTATGAGCTTTAACGAATAATTTTGCTTGACATAAAATTTTCTTTTGCACATTCATTTTAGCATCTGCTAAGCATATATGATATAAAGATGTATTGATATAATTATAGAATATATTTCTCTACTTAAAAATAATAATAAAGCTTAATTACAAAAATTAGTATCATCATAAATAAAGTTTTTATAAATTTTATCTATGCAAATTTATGATATATTATAAAATTATTATCACATGTATGTTTATTTTTTTAAAATAAAAGTAATGAATAATAAAAAATAATATGATTATAATATAATATTATTATATTAATTTATATTTTAGTCAAATTTCAAGGGAATTTAGTGGAATGTTTCTTTCTTAGCTATTTTAATCATGACGATCACTGATAAAACTCACCGACCAATCAAAAATTCATAACCTTAACAATTGTTTAAATTGTCACTTAATGTCTAATCATATTTGATAGTCATATGATAGTCATATAATGTGTACAACACAAAAGGTAAAAACCTTGAAATACTCGCTGATTTAAATATATTCAGACGTGGGAGGATACTTCTTAAGTGTTCTTGATTTTTCTAGAATTGTCCGAAATACTTTAAAATTTTTTGAAACCTTTTAAAATACTTTGAAACTCTATAGAATATTTTGGAACACTGTAAAATGTTTTAGAACTCTTTAGCATATTTTGGAAGATTTTAGAATATTTTAAAAAACTCTAAAAGCTTGAAGATTTGACTAGACCAACTAAAACATTTTAAAAGTTTCTAAAATAGGCAAGAATATTTAGGTTAGTTTAGAATATTTTGTGTAAATATCTTGTAGAAAATTATAGAGAAAGATTTATAATCACACATTTGGTGACATGAAAGCTTATAAATAGAAAATGACCTCATTTTATTAAGCATCCTAAGAAGTTTAGAGTTCCAACAATACTTCAAAAACCTTATGTTGTAACAAAACTCTCTTGTATAATAAAATATTCTTTACTAGTAAATACTTTTGTGGGTTGCTTACTTTATGCATACACACACTTTAATCTTCTTCTTGAATTCGTGAGTAAAGTATCAAGATTTGTTTAGCAATTTATTGAGGGAAGTTATCTAAGTGCCGCACGAGGTGAACTACACTAAAGATTAATCCCGTGACAAATATTTCTAACTTTAATTTCACTCTCTATTTTAATTATAAATAAATTAATTAAATAATTAATATACTCCTAATTTATTTATTTCTTATATGTAAGATTCTAATTTATTAATTTGTGTTTAAATTTTTTTCATTTATATTAAATATTACTTTATATTTTAAATTTTTAATAATATAAAATTTTAATTAATTAAAATAAATCTAAAACTTAAAAATAAGTAAATAAGAATTTTATTTATAAAAAATAAATAAATTAAAATTATATTTATTTTTAATTAAAATAAATAAATAATTTATAGATCTCCTTTTACGAAATTTTAAAATTATCAGGAAGCCATCTTTCGTAAGATCCCTTTTGTGATTTTTATTCATGTCTAATTAACTCCTTTCTAACACTGTGAACTATAAGATCAATCATCATTCATTTCATGGTATACCTTGCTATTTTATTTTTGGGATCTAAGCATTTGTGATTTGATGGCCAAAGTTAAAAAAGTAGTAGAAAAAAGAGAAGTGAGATCAGATGGTCTCGAAATTGCATCAATTGTGTAATACCTAAGCCCATTAAAAAACAAAATTTAAGCCTAAATTTTTTAATTTATTTAAGCCCAAAAATTTTGTTTAGCTCATGACTTTAGTATATATAAGTGTGTGGATAAGTATGAGTTAAATTAAAAATTTGGTAGAATGTTTTAGATGTCACAGAAAAAAAGGAGAGAGAAGAAAAAGAAAGAAGAAAGAGAAAGAAAAAGAGAGAAAAGGAACAAAGAGAAAGGAGAAAGAGAAGGAAAAGGAAGAAGAAAATAAAAAAAAAAAAGGAGAAGGAAAAGGAAAAGGAAAAAAAAAAAAAGGGAGGAAAGAGAATTTTGAGGTAAAATCTTTATTTTTTGCTTTATTTTAGAAATAAAAATATTTATACTTAATGTAGAAATTGTTGAAAATTTGATGAAATAAGTGGATTTTATTTTGATAGTTTAATAGTTAAAAGTATAACTATTTTAAATTTTTAAATTTGATATTAATAGATTTTGGGTTAAATTTGATAGTTTAATCGAAAAATTTCTTAAAAATTGTTAGAAATTAGATAAAAATTTGTAAAATTTTTATTGGGAATAAAAATGTAAAGATTACAAAAATTTTATCTTACTTTGTAAAATAGGTGAATTTATCTACAAATAGTTAAAGATTTTGGGTTTTGATAGAATTTTTTACAATTTAGTATAAGATTATAAATTTTTAAAATTTTAAGTATGGAATGTAAATATTTTTGGGACACTTTTGTAATTACTTATATTATAGAAATTTTTTTATAATTTATTATTATTAATAATTTTTATTTTATAAATATAAAATTTTAAAATTTTTTAAACTGAATCTTAGTTTAATTTTAGATTAGAGACTTATTTGTACTTTCATATAAGTAGTATAAATTATTAGTCTATTTTAATAATTTATGTTGAATTTTGTAAAATGATACAAAGTGATAACAACAAGAAAGAGGAGGGATTGGGATAAATTTAGAAAAGATGCCCTCAAATCGATCCAGTTAAGTAATTCACATATAATTTAGTATTTTAGAATTTTAAAAACTAAAAAGTAATATTTTATATTAAATTGTTATGAAAAAAATAAAATATATTTATTTATAGCATGCAAATCCTTTAAATTAAAATAAATATTAAAGTTTTATTTTGAAAGTATAATATGAAAATTTATATTTTAATGACATTATTGCTATTCTATCTTATTTTGTGTAAATTCTTCAAAAATTTAGCAATGTTATTATTGTTAAATTATATTTCCAATGCTTGAAATGTTATGAAATGATATGAATAAATTACTTTTTTATTACTGTGTGCGATTATATTATAAAATAGTATATGATCTTTTGTTTGGTACTGGTAACTATAAATCTGATTTCAATCTTACGGTAAAAGTTCATAAATTTAAAATCATGGGTAGCAGTTCCTAAATATAAAGTCCCTAAAGTACACAAACAACACATTTCTTGGACGGTAATCCTTAGGAATAGTGCTTCAAAACTATGTTTTGCATATAGTGATAATTAAATTATATTATTGTTTAATTATTATTATTTATGCTCATTTATGCTTATTTACATTTATTTATAGTATGAATAATTGGAAGTATAATTATTTTAATTTTTTTAGAACCCTCAATTATATGTAAATACTTATGAGAATTTACCCCACTCTCTACTTTTAAGTTCTTTTTAGAGCAGTAAAAAAAAAAAAAGTAAACATAAAGAAAACCTAATTCTTTTATCATATAAATTTTGGAAGAATATTTTACTATCTATATCATATTTATCAAAATATTGTAAGCAAATTAGAGATTGCATATGTTTAATTAAAATAATATATTAAGTTTTGATATGATGAGTTTGTAGTAGTGATAGTTTAAAAATTCATGAAAGATATTGAAAGTATTATAAAAATTTAAAATTTGTAAATTTACATTTATAATACCCAAGTTGTAGGAAAACTCTGCCAAAACAGTTATATAACATATGAACTATATACATTCACATCATATTTGTCCATGATGTTTCAGGTCAAATGATTATATTATACACTAGTATAATTATATGATAAATTATTAACTATATACATTACTATATAATTTATCGATATTCTACCATGTTTTAAAAATAATTTTTTAACTATTAATCCATTCTAATGTTTTAATAACACAACTCTCATCATTACCTACACTAATATAATCTCATGATATTCATCGAAGATATTCAATATACTTATTATATAATATTATTATCCATTTAATATTATTTTTATAAAAAATAATTTTAATAATATTATTTAATAATTAAATGAATTATATAAATAATTCATATACATATTTTATTTAAATATATGGCAAAATATAGAAAGCAATATATGTATATAAATAAATAACACTTTCTTTTAATAAATAATAAACAATATATATAAAACAAAATATCTCTAAAATAGAAAACACGAATAGCTTTTAGAGTATATCTTAATAAATTTGGGTATATTTGTCATTTTATAGTTAATTTGTAATATAGTAAGGGATGAGAAATATTTTTAACTTCTTATAACTTGATAGGTTACAAAATTTTTGTTTTCTAGAAATGTCAGAATAAGAAAGTAGAGAAGCCTTTACTAAAAAATTTCATATGTAAAAAATGCTAATCTTTGTGCCCTTGTTACTACAAATTTTGTGAAATATATTACTTAACTACAACAGATCATATGTTTTTTGATTGACTAAACTCTCTCATACCACTATTAGTGAATTTTTATCACATGCTTATTTATTAATACACTAACTAATGCAAAGAACAATATGCATTTCTCTCTAACAACCCATAATAAAAGTAATTATAGTTTGAAAGAAGATTTTACTACTGCCAACAATATCACTTCTATAGGATTAGAGGTTGATTTACGTCTAAAAGAGGAAATTGTCACATCTAATCAAAGGCAAGTTCTAAAAAGGATGATTTTGATTCAGTTGGTTAGGAAATCACTAAGGCATGATGACAATTTTACATCCACAAGTTATTCCTTTGTTTAATAAGGTTTCAAGAAAAAAACAAAAGGCCACCATTAGACTTTTAGAAACTTTGCCTTATGGGGTGATTTATAAGAAGGAAAAATGAAACTAGTCATACAATGGATGCTTTGATTTATGGTATAGTTGAACACTTAAACCTATGAGTTTATTAATGATTTTATTGTTAATATCAAGTACAATTGCTCTAATGCTTTGGTATGGCAAGATTTTTTGAGTTAATTTTTGATGTATGTGTCCTTATCTTAGTAATTTCATCATTATTTTCTTCTCTTAAACTTGTAGCTGCTAATCATTTTAAGAGGGAAAATAAACAGAGGGTGGAAAAGTTAGGAACCTAGGCTATGGATCTTGGCTTGGATCTCCAAAGTTTTGAAAATTCATAGTCATTGTTCTTGATAATTTTGGAGATGATCAACATGATGATCGTATAACTAACCAAGTGATATTGTCTTTTAATATTGTGAAAATTGATGAACCTAATATTGATAAAGATACAAAACTTCCTAACCCTTAAAAAGAGCTTGTTATAGAAAAGAAGAATGAATCATTGATTTATCATGTTAAGACTGGAAACAACAAAAATGTCTTGTTTCACAAAGCAAACATGGCCTTGGACAAAAAACTTTTAGACAAAGATACAACATAACTAAGTCCGTACTATATTGCAAATTTTTCAAAAAAGAAATTTTCTTAGAAAAGTTCTGAATTCTTTTGCAAATTTGGACAAAATCTTGGCAAGTGAAATCTATCTTGCGGAAAAAGACCTTAAAATTGAACTTGTTGCACTAAAGGTGATATCATTGATTTTGTATTTAGTATTCACATAGTAAGGTATGAATACTACCCTTGAAATTAAATTCATAAGCTTTTTTAGTGTATTTGTCTTCAAAAATAGTTTATTTGTGAAAGAAACTTATATTTTTCTTCATGTGAGCAAAAACTGGAACCTTTAAAGCATTAAATGCACAACCTTATATATTATCTGTATAAGAACCAATTTAAGATCTAGAGTTTTGCATTGTTGTTTTACTTTTTAGTCTTGAAAAATCCTCGTCATTTATAATTTTAAGGTAACAAAATTAATGATAGTGTTTTTATAGTTATAGATGCAAATGATGCTGACAAAAGAGGCATTAGATATACTGTGCAACTATTAAGGAAGGATATTTTTTTCTCGATGCTTAACATGATTATATATCAAGTGACATCCTAATAAATTTAGTTAGACTATGGAGGCTAGCCTTGTTGGTGAAAAATATGGTGATTTTGGGAAGTCTTTTGAACCTAAGTTATTATGAAATTTTAATTCAAAAGTTGATAGAAATTTAGTTTGTAATATTACCAAATATTAGAAAATTTGTTAGCTATGAATATTTATTGTAAATAGATTATTAGTCAATGCTATAAATTAGGAAATTAAATAGGAAAACTAGTTACTGTAATTACTTTCTTAATTTTGTATTTGTATTCCTTCTTATAAGCAGAACTCGAGTAAACTTATATTGGTGTGGAGTTAATATAAAATAATTATTCAAGTTTACATAGTATTAGAGCCACTCTAAAATCAAATTTATATTTTTGTACAATTTCTTTGTTGTTTAGCCATATTTAAAATTTTATTTGAGTTACCCTTGCTTCTCAAAACCCAAGCCTCCCAAAATAGATTCTCACTCTGCTCAGATCACAATTATTTGCCTTAATGGTGACAATTATTTATGATAGTCTCAGTCCATTTGGATGTAAATTAAAGGGTAGGGAAAAATTAGGTACTTGATGAGAGACAAGAAAGCAACAGCACTAAAAGACTCAATATATGCAACCTAAGATGCAAAAAACATAGTGGTCATGACTTGGCTTGTGAAGTCAATGAATGAAGATATTAACTCCAATTATATATGCTACTCCACGGCTGAAGAATTTTGGAATAATGTGAATTAGATGTACTCTAATTTAAGAAATTAGTCTTAAGTTTATGAATTAACACCAAAACATAATAAGATTCGGCAGAAGGAAAACTCAATTACCAAGTATTTCAATTTTTTAAAGCAACTTTGGCAAGATTTGGATATATTTAATGATTATGAATGGAAATCCACTAAAGATGCCAATCATTATAAATAAACTATAGAAGCCCATCATATTTACAAATTCCTTTCTAGATTTAATGTGGAATTTAATAAAGTATAGGGATGGATCATTGGTAGGATTCCACTCTTTCCAATTGGTGAGTTGTTTGTTAAGATTCGAATAGAAGAAAGTTGCAAACACGCAATGTTGGGGAAGAAGACCATTAGCAAGCTTGTTGAGAGTTTTGCCCTTGTTATTGTTGAGGCTACTAATAATAAAACAACAATTTTCATGAAAAACTTGAGAAAAGCCAAGGGCATGGTGGGATTATTGCAACAAATTGTGCACACTCAAAAAACTTGTTGGAAAATCCATGAAAAACTAGCGAATTGGAAAAGCAACAAACCTAGTGACAAAAATAGCCGTGTCATGCCTGTTGTCAATGAAGCTGAAATAAGTCCCTTTAGCAAGGAGCAAATGGATCACCTTTTAAAGCTGTTGAAATTTAACTCCTCATTTAGTATTCTTAGTGTTTCTCTTGCACAAATAGGTAATGCACTTAACTCATTTTCTTATTGTCCAAGTTTTATTCCATGGATCATCGATTTTGAAGCCTCTGATCATATGACCAATTTTTTTTAACCTTTTTAACAAACTCACCATGTTTTGGCCTTGAAAAGATAAGAATTGCAAATGGTAGTTTTTCACCTACTGTAAAAAGGGTTGATAAAATCATATGAAAATATAGATCTTAAATATGTCTCTATATCTTTAAACTAGTCTGTAATCTTTTGTCTATGAGTAAACTAACCAAAGAATCTAGTTGGTATGTAATTTTTTGTGATTCTTATTATGAATTTTAGGATAGAACTTAGGAGGAGGATTGGAAATGCTAAGATGATAGATGGACATTACTACTTTGATGGTAACTTCTCAAGTAATAAAAAGGCTTAGGGTTTTAGTAATGTTAGTTCTAATTTTTTTTTTTATGAACAAAATACTTTAGTACTTAAAGACATCCTAGGATTTTCTATCTTAAACGTTTGTTTTTTTTACTTTATTCAAGGGTTTGGATTATTCATCATTCTATTGTGAAAGTTATTGCTCATCTAAGAGTTATCATACTAATTATTAGCTAAAATTTTATAATTCTTTCAGTTCATTTTATTTAATACATGACAATGTTTAGAGACCTCAAGAGTCATTACTGTCACTAGGAAAAATGTTTTGCTGGTTTTATAGATAATCATGCATGCTCATGTTGAATTTATTTTATATATGAAAAGTTTGAGGTTGAAAAAAATTTTAGAAATTTTATACAATGGCTGAAATTTAGTTTTAAATAAAAATTAGCATTCTTCTTATTGATAATGGAACCGAGTGTTTTAATAAATTTTTGGGAAATTTTTTTGAAGGAAAAAGATATACATCATCAATCTACTTGTATGGATACCTTTCAACAAAATGAAATTGTTGAAAGAAAAAATAAACATTTATTTTAAGTATCTTGTGCTATAATGTTTTCAATAAATATTCCACAATATCTTTAGAGGGAGCTATTTTAATCGTTACTTATTTAATTAATATAATGCTAAGATACATTTTAAAATATAGTATTATATTAGAATGTTTCCAAAAAATTTTTCCCTTATCCAAGATGCGATCGAATTTACCTCTAAAGGTTTTTGGTTGCATTGCCTTTGTTCATATACCTAATAATACTTGATCTAAACTTGATCCTCGAGTTGAAAAATGTGTTTTTATAAGGTATGCTTTTAATAAAAAGGGATATAAATGCTTGAATTGCTAAATAAGAAAATTTTATGTGAGTATAAGTTTCTTTTTCTTTGAAAATAAATCCTACTCTAACAAAAATTCTCTTCAGGAGAAGCATATGGTGATGGAAGAAAATTTTTGGGATTTATCTTTCACTTCTTTACCAAATATGTTTTTGATTACTTCACCCCATTCTTCTCATCTTATTGTTATACTTGAAATTAAGGAATAATGTGATAAAAACAATGAAAGGAATCTTAGTCATATAGTGTCGAATAATTTTGTATCTGAAATACAGGAAAAATCACTACAACGGGGTCCAAAAAAACCTAACACTAAGTCGTTGGTTTATACTTGGAGAAGACTTCATCAAAAGAGTCAAAGTTGGCCTATTCCTTTTGAAAATGATCAATCTCAACCTTCAAGAATTAGACTCCAGATATCATAGGTAGTTCTATCCCTAACTTATATTCAATTCCTATTACTTCTAATCGAGAATCATCAAACTTAATATTCATATATGTTTTAGGAAATGAAACCAAGCTTATACAAAATATCCTATTGCCAAATACCTTTCTTATGGAAAACTTTTTCATATTTATAGGGCTTTCACCTTAAAAATTTCACACTTATTTATCCCGTTAAATATTTAGGAAACTCTTAATGATTCAAATTGAAAATTGGCAATGATAGAAGACATAAGTGCTCTTAAAAGAAGTGATACTTAAGAGATAGTTAATTTGTCTAATGAAAAAAGAACAGTAGGTTACAATTAATTTGTCTAACGAAAAAAGAACAGTAGGTTACAACTTGGTTTAAGAGATTTGGAAAAGTTGTGGAGAATTGTGGTTACTATTATAGCCAAGTTACCCATACCTCGTTCTACAAACATGATAAAGAAGGTAAGGTTGCAATATTAATTGTCTATATGGATGTTATATGTTTGACAAGTGATGATAGTGAAGAATTGAAAAGATTGAAAAAAAATACTTGTAATTAACATCAAGATAAAAGTGTATTCAAATACTTTCTTATAATAGAGTTTGCTAAATCCAAAAAAGGTGTATATTTGAACCAATGAAAATATTTTCTTGATTTATTTAATGAGACAGGTCTATTAGAATGTAAACCAATCAAGACACTTATTGAGTTAAATATTAAGTTTTAACTTTCTAAAGTTGAAGAAGTTTTGAATAGAGAGCAGTGTCAGAGGTTTGTTGGAAAACTAATCTACTTGTCACATACACATCCAAATACAGCATTTGTAGTCTACATGGTTAGCCAAGTTCATGCATGCACCTTAATAACAATATTTTGATATAGTTTATACAATTCTCAAATACTTTGGAAGAGGTTTTATATTCAAAAAATTATAGGCATTTGTAAGTTGAAGCATATACTAATGCAGATCGAGCTAGAAGTACTATTAACAGACAATCAACTTTTAGCTATTGTACGTTTATTATAGGTAAACTTGTCACCTAGCAGAGTAAAAAGCAAAATGTGGAAGCAAGAAGTAGCACAGAGGCAAAATTTAGATCAGTTGCTCATGAAATTTGTTAAGTGTTGTAGACTAAGAGACTACAGAAAGAGTTAAAGACCTTTAATCCATTAGTTTATGAAAGTGTACCAAAACAATAAAACTGCTATCTCAATTGCTTACAATTTAGTGCTTCATAATAAAACAAAGCATGTGGCGGTAGACAAATGCTTTATTAAGGAAAAGCTCAAAAATGGATTGATTTATATGTTGTACATTTCTATGACGAAGCAAGTTACAGATGTACTTACAAAGGGACTTCCTACAAGATAGATTGGCAAACTAATTAGTAAGCTAGCTACGGAAAGTATCTTTAAACCAGCTTGAAGGGAGTGTTGAAAATAAAAGATTTGACTTTAATATTACAAAATATTAAAAGATTTGTTAGTTATAAATATTTGAGCTTGAAGGGGAGTGGTGAAAATGAAAGATTTGATTTTAATATTCCAAATATTAGGAGACTTGTTAGATATGAATATTTGTTATAAATAGATTATTAGTTAAAGCTATAAATTAGGAAATTAATTAGGCCAACTAGCTATTGCAATTACTTTCTTGATTTTGTGCTTGTGTTCACTCCTATAAGGAAAACCTGTCTAATTGAAAATAATTGAAAATGCATTATAATTTTAAGGCTTTGATGATTTAGAGAAAAGAGAAAAAATCAAAGATGGAATGCATATTCAAGCATAGTTGAATATTCACAGGTTTGTTCATGTTGTCATTTTCGGTCTTGTCATTAAAACGTTTAATGTGAAAAGTCTTAATTATAAAACTTATTATGTAGGATTATTGCCATTGGTGCATTACCTAGCCATGGGATCGTTGGTACACATGATGGATTTGTTTATGCTTGGGATTTATCTTTAAGAAACAAACATGGCACTCTACATCATTTCAAAGGTACATTCACATCATTTCTTAACTATCCACATATACACATTTCTTTTTCTATTCATTTTCAATTGAATGAAGCATTCTCCATTTTTTTTTTCATTTATTATGATTTCAAAAATGATTTTTTTCCTTAAAATTTTGTAATTCAGCATGTTAGTTCTTGTACTAGTTTTTTAGTTTTCATTTGAGATGAATAGAGGTAAACGGTAGTTTTAAATAGTGACATAGCCACTGTGTTCGAAGTAATTGATTTCCACTTATGTCTCGTTAAGGATGTGATTAATTAATTTTGAACTGGATGAATGAACCAATTGTATAAACCCAAGCCAAACCTTTCAAATTTTTGCCTTAAAATTTGACCATATCACCTTATAGCTTTTCTAGTATTCAAATTTACCAACTTTTAAATGCTGAGAAAAGTTATGAGTTATCTAGTGTGATAGCTTACTTAGAGTAGTTATGGGTAGACTTCAGCAGTGTGCAAGTTCTTACGATCTCGATCTGTGAGGACCTAGGAGCCCCTTGAAAGCCTATTATAGGCGTGTGCCCATAAAATGAGTGATACAGTTTAAGTTTCCTACTTCATGCTTACCAATAAGCAAACTTCTATTGAACTGATATGAAACGGTTATGTGATATAATTCATTGGAACTTAATATTCATGTGAATTGTTTAGTATTGGGATTTCAAAATTGTTAGGCTTTATTATTGAATTAATGATGCATACGGTTATGCTTTCACGAACATCTGTAAGATGATATATGAATAATGTACTAGATTTGATATCTTCAATAATCTCACATGATTAAAGTAATATTATTTCACCTTTTATTGTTTATGTTTTTGGATTATTTTTGGATGCTTTACTTTTAGAACTTAGATCTTTGGTTTTTCTTGCTGTATGCATCTTTATGTACATAAAATTGTGTCTTTTTGGTCTTGAATCATTATTTCATTTTTCATGCAAAAAAATAAAAACTAACATCTTCTTTTAATTTAACCTACTATAGCTCTTCTAGCTTAGTCAGGATAATTTATTTTCTTGATTTTTATAATTCAATCAATGTTTTTCATGTTTCATTCATGCAAGATCTTTAAGCTCTTAAAATCATACTTATATCATGTTGACTAGTAGTAGGTCATGCTGCCTTCTGTTAAGGAAAGAATATTTGTTCTTATTAAACTCACTACTAAGAACTTCAATAGTAGCGCAATTCGTCATCTAAACTTTAAGAAAGAAGTTATTTTTCGCCTTCTATTTGATTTTTAAAAGTATTTTTGGGCATTAAATAGGGTTCTCCATATTTTGCCTCGTAATTCTGTAAATACTTGCAAAATATATGGAAGTAGCAATGAGAAAGATTCACATTGGACCCAAGTATGTCAAGACCTTTTTTGAGATTGTCATTTCAGGTCAAAATAAACAAACCTTGAATTTGGTTGGCTCGCTACCTTTAGGTGTGATATATATGATATTCATGTAAGTTACAAATTCATTAAGAAAAAAATTTGTAATATTCAAATTATGGTCTTTGACTAACTATTATATTTTTGTAATTCCAAAATTCAAATTTAAAACTCGTAACTGCAGTATTGAGTAGTCATAAAACTTCTATTAAGTGTGAAAATTTTTTGATGGAAACAATTCAATAAATTAGGAGATGATTTGCTTTACTAAGGTCTCTAAACTTGAAATTCTTGTAAAACACCATTTTGAAAAGATTTAGAAAGTTTAGAAAATTTTATCAGTATCAAGAAATGTCAACAAAAGTAATAGTAAGAGGTTAATAATTCATAACTTCTACACTTAATTTCTTTAATTTTAAAATATGCCTTAAAATTGTATTCTTACATTTGGTATTAAAGTATATTAATAATCTCTACCTTATTTAGTTTGTTGAGTGTTTTTGAAAAAAATATAAAATGGTAGTATGGGTTGTTAAGTTGATTTTGATTTTTTATGTAACATTAATTTTTATATTTTTAATGTAAATATATGTTATAAATCATTTTAACATTAAATTTATGATATTTTGAACATAAAAAAAATATTGAAAATGACATTAAAAATGGTTGAAAAGATAGTCGAATATATTTTTAGGTCCGTGGGTTTTCATTTGGGTCGGGTTGACCCGTCTGAAAGTTGAAGAAGACCTTTACCAGTGGATAACATGTTGATTACTTTTGGGTTATATGGATGACATGTTATATAGTTTTCTCATTATTTGAAAAATAAAATGAAGAGCACCAATCCAAGCTTAAATTTTTTTGTATATATGTCCTTAACCATTGGCCCACTGAACATTTTTGTGTATTAAAAATGCATTTATTAGACTTTCACCATTTTCAGTTTTGTATTAATTACATAAAAAAATTTGAAATACCTATAATTAAATTCATGTTTTATATTTAAAATATATTTATTATTTTATAAATATTTTAATAAATTAAAATTAAATTTATTAAAAATTTAATTTTGTCTTTAATTTTGGACATTTTATGAATTTAGTCCAAAAATCTATTTTTATTTATTATTATTTTTGGTTTAAATACATGTTTTATGTACAATTTAGTTTTAAATTAAATTTAGATAGTTTCAATTATGCATATTATTTAAATTTATTTTATGCAAATATAAATTTAATTTAAATGTTTGAATTTATGTATATTATTTATGTCATATTATATGCATAATTTAATTTAATTTTAATTATTTATTTTAAATATATAATTTATATTTTATATAAGCAATAGTATAATTTGCTTGATTTATATATTTTTGTTTTATGCATACATTATAAAAATAGTAATTAGTATGTAAATTTATAAAAGAAAAAATGCATAAAATTTAAGCAAATGATAAAATGCTCTATTAAGTACTATTGTTGGGTATAATTGTAGTATTTTATTTGTTTCTAATTATATATTTAAAAAAATTATATTTAAAGAAGTTGGGTTTTAAGTGAAACCGCTTGTGATCCCTCCAATTTTTTTTGAGAATTAACTTACTATGATTATTAATTAAATAAATTACTCTCTATTACTTGTACAATACATATAAAAATATTATATAAATTTTTTTTATAAAGCATAAATATTAAAATATATTTATATATTAAAATGTTTAAGTGATTAATAAAGTTTAATATATAGGAAGTAGCCACAACATTCTTAAGTTAACTGAAACTTTATATTAAATTAGGATCGCATATAATTTAAGATATTAATTGTAATCAATCGTTTTAAATGTAATAAATTTTATCTTATAGAAATTTTTATTACATTTATATGACTAATTAGGATAAAATATTATATTATTTTTCTTAATTTATCCATAAAAATTAAGAAATTTGATATAATATAATAGTTTTACCACTATAAGTTGTGAAACTATTTGAAAAAAATACTTAACCTATAGGTAGTATTTTATGTCATGTGATTCATATTTTATACATATTTTATATTGATAAAATATGATAATATTTAAATCTCAATAAAATTTATCATAAGTATGTATTTTTACAATATCACAATTTATAAATATATCTGATTTTAATTTATATATTTTCAAATTAGTAGAAGATAATTATAAGATATAGAAAAAAAATTGTTATATTTAGGGTACAAAATATAGATTATGTTATACAGAAAGATGAACTGCTGTCTATTACTAATGCTAGCACTCCAGCACAAATTAAATTTTATGAATATTGGAAGCGATCTAATCGCCTTAATGTAATATTCATAAAGACTAAAATTTATACTAGCATATGTGGTTCAGTTACTTAGTATTATGATGTCTGTGCTTTAATAAAGACTATTAATAAATAGTTTGAGCTTTCAGATAAAGTACTAGCCAGTAGTTTTATTATGTAATTTTTTTCTGTAAAATTTACTACCATCATTGATATATGAGATTACATTATGAAAATAAAGGATATTGCGACTCAATTAAAAACTTTGGATGTGACCATGTTTGAACCTTTCTTTGTACATTATATCTTGAATTCACTTCTATAACCATATAGACCCTTCAAAATTTCTTATTATACACATAAAGATAAATGGTTAATTAATGAATTGTTGACTATGCATGTTTAAGAAGAAGGGAGGTTGATCGCAGAGATAGGAGTAAATTTTTAAAGCGCACATCTGACAACGAAGAGAAAGATTAAGAAGAAAGGAAAAGATAAAATACTTGTCTAAGCTGAAATAAAAAAAGAATCCAAATATTTTTTTTGTAAGAAAAATGGGACATATAAAGAAAAATTGCACTAAGATTCTTTTGGACCTTTTATATTCCTTCAATTTTTTAGATTTCTTTGTAAATTTTTTTTATAAATATAATATTGTTAGAAATGGTATATTGTCTAATGGTCTTTTTCAAATTAATTTACAAAATAATACTTTTTATAAACAATGTATATTCATATTGGTGTAAAAAGAAGTGTTATGAATAAAAATTTCTCTATATTGTGTCATTAGAGATTAAAACATATCTCTATAAAAAGAATTAAAATGTTAGTAAATGATGAAGTAATTAATACTTTACATTTTACTGATTTTGAGACTTGTGTGAGCTGTATAAAGGATAAATAGACCAATAAGTCAAAAAAAGGTACCAAAAAGAGTTTAAACTTATTAGAAATCATACATATAGATATTTGTAATCTTAGTATAAACTTATATGGTCACAAGTATTTTATCATTTTTATTGATAATTATTCACAATTTATGTATCTCTAATTGCTGAATACTAAAAATGAAATATTATATACTTTTAAACTATTTAAAACTAAAGTAGAGAAACAATACAGTAAGCAAATAAAGATCATGAGATCTGATAAAAGTGATGAATACTATAATAGATATATAGAAGATGGATAAGTAACTGGGTAATTTATAAGGTTTTTTCAAGAACATAGAATTATTGTACAATACACTATGTCTAGTTCTCCATATCAGAATGGTGTAATAGAAAGAAAAAATTGAACATTATTAGATATAATGCGGAGTATGCTTAGTAACTCTAAACTTTCTAAATCCTTATATACAGAAACTCTTAATATAACTGTGTACATTAAACTGGGTTCTAATTAAAACAGTTTCTAAAATGCCATATGAGTTATGAAAATATTGAAAACTGAGTTTATAACATCTACACATTTGAAGTTGTTTTTATGAAATAAGAGTTTATAATCCACAACAAAAGAAATTAGATCTTAAGACTATTAGTGAATATTTTATTAGATATTTAAAAAGGTCTAAATGATATAAATTTTATTATCTATCGTATCACATTAAGTTTGTGGGATAAAAAAATGTTAAATTTTTTTAGAATGACTTGATTAGTGGGAGGGATTAATCCCAGAATAGATTTTTTGAGAATAATTATTCAGAACTATCCACTTTAAGTATTAAAGTGATTGTCATTAACAATATCTTTCCAGTATAAATGGATGTTGATTAAATAATAGTTGATATTCAACTAAATGATAATCAAATTCTACAAACTGGTGATATTTTAGTAGATCAAGTTGTTGAACAACTAGTTGTATAATGTACTCCTTAGAAAAATGTTAAAACAACATTAAGAAGATTTATTAGAGTAAAAGGATCACCAATTTCTAGTGATTATATTGTGTATTTATAAAAGTCATATTACAATATTGGAGTCGTAAATGATTTAGAAACGTTTTCACAAATTATGAGTTGTCAACAATCTGACTTATAGTATAATACTATGAAAGATGAAATAAATTCTATGTCAATAAATGAAGTATGAGATCTTGTTGAGTTGTCTAAATGATTCAAATTCATAGGGTGTAAATAAATTTTTAAGATGAAAAAAAATTCATTAAGTAATATTGAGAGATACAAAATTAGACTTGATACCAAATAGTTCACTTAAAAAGAAAGAATTAATTACACAGAAACATTTTTTCTTATATTTAAAAAGGATTCTTTCCATGTAATCATAATATTAGTAGCTTATTTTAATTTAAAATTACATTAAATGAATATAAAAATGGCATTCTTTAATGAAAATTTGGAAGAAAATGTTTATATGAAACAACTTAAAGGATTCTCTTCCAGTGATGGTGAGTATTTGGTTTGTAAGTTTAAAAAATTTATAGATGGATTGCAACAAATCTTCCGACAATGGTATTTAAAATTTCATGAAGTTATTTTTTCATTTAGTTTAAAAAAAAATCACAAATTAATGTATATATCATAAAGGTAATGGTAGTAAAATTTATTTTCTTATTTTATATGTGAATGATATACTACTTGCAACCAATGATAAAAGGATTTTTACATGAGGTAAAATAATTCCTTTATGAAAAAGATATGGGTGAAGTATTTATGTCATTAATATTAAGATACATAAAGATAAATATCGAAGGATTTTAGGTCTGTCTCAGAAAAATTATATAAAAAAAGTTCTAAAAAGACTTCGGACGAAAGATTGAAAATTTTTTAATGAAAAGAATTTTATAAATTAGGAGATATTTTGCTTTACTAAAATATCTAAATTTAAAATTCTTATAAAATACTATTTTGAAAGGATTTAGAACATTTTGACAGTATTTAAAAACGTTAACAAAAGTAATGATAAGAGATTAGTAATTTATAACTTCTGTACTTAATTTTATAAATTTTAAAGTATACCTTAGAATTGTCTTTTTATAATTCATGTTTATCAACCAAATTATGAATAAATAACTGAGTTTTGATTGTTAAGAGTAATTGCTCTTTCTTGCTTTAATGGTATTAGGTGGCACTATTTCATGTATTGCTATTGATGATTCCAGGTCACAAGTGTTGGTTGTTGTTGGAGATGGAGATCGATTGCTAGTTTATACGCATGCCCAAGAGAACTTTGCAAATTAATAATAGATAGAAACAAGTGAATTTCTCCCTAAAGTTCTTGTGGGAGCCCGCCTTGATCAAGGCGAGGATCAGGTACAATTTTATCCTTGAAATCAAAAAAAGAGCGGGATGAGGATGGGGCAATCTTTGATCCTTGTCCTACCTTCTTATTTTTATATTATTAATATATTTAAAATTAAAAATAAAATTTATATATATATATATATATATATATATATAAAGAGAGAGAAAGAGAAAGAGAGGGATTATCAAATTTACTTTTTTATCAATTAAAAATTTATCAAAATAAAAATAAAAATAAAATAGTTAGTTGATATTAAATTAAATAATCAATCATAATCATTGAGTTAAATTTTTGTATATTAATATAAGATTAACAAAAAAAAAAAAAAGAATTCTCAAGATTTTATTTTTTATCTATTGAATAAAATATTTTTTTTACAAAAATAAAAAGAATTTAATATATTTTTTATAAAAATTAACACAAAATTTAATAAAACTTTAAATATTTTATTTTATTTCATTTTTTTTATTTTTATCAAGAATTGAGATTATAATTTATTAATATTTTAATTTATTAATGTTTATATATAAATTATAATTTATTTTTATATATTAATTTTTTATTTAATTTTATTAAAATTTTATATAAATTTTATAATATTTAATATTAATAAATAAGAACAGATCGAAAATGAAAATCCTCGCTTCAAAACGGGGAAGAGGGCAGGGATGTAAAAAAAAAATAAACAAAGACGGGAACACTACGCCTAAAATGAGAATGGGAATGCAAATGGCCACCCCCGCCCGTCCTCGGGGGTTGCCATCGCTACTCTAGATTCTAACCATTCGGTTCATGCATTCGAAGTGTTTCATTCTAAATCCTTGCAATTTTGCCATTCTGCTTGGTTGCAGATGTATAGTCAATTCCTTCTTCAAATTTGGTCAAAAACCATCATACGAAATGGCCAATGTATATGCAGTTGGATAATCACAACTCTTCTTCAGTATCAATACACAAATGGGGAATTGAACCGCACAAAATTGATGAAGAAAATCAACGAGTTTCCAATCCATATAACTGGTTTATGACTAAATCTTTTAATTTAATTTCTTCTCCCTCCTATGTTCCTTCTATTTATGGTCAGTTTATTTTTCATACATATTCTTTAGATGGTGAATTAATAATTAAATCACCATTATAGTCCTTGTATGGCAATCTAAGCTAATTGAAGAGGGTGCGAGGACTAAGTTTCTCTTGTCATTTTTTTTTATTAATCATTTATGAATTAATTACTTGTTGATAACAAGTATTTAACATGTGATAATTCATATTAAAGTAAATTTAAATTTTTATTTATATGTGGATATTATTTGTATGTAGCATATATTATACATTTTAATAAAGAATTGTTAGAATTTAAGTAGACTCGTGTAAAGAGAGTTTAATGTGATAAGAATATCATATAATTGTGTATAAAATTTTTGTAATTTTTATTAAATTTATTTTATATATATTAAATTTTAATTTTATGTTATATTTTTAATTTATTTGTTATATTTAAAAATTTTTAAAAAATAACTTTTTTGATTGATAATAAGAACTTAACTTGTGATAAACAGTACAATTTTTTCATTGCTTCGTTTTGTAATTTTTAATATTTCTTGCACATATTATGTTTTAATTTATTTGTTATATTTAAAAATATTTTATATTTGTTTAAAATTTTTGAGAAATATAGTGAAAAATTTGAGCATTGTAGAGGATAGCAAAGATGCTACGCCGTAGCATGACCAAAGTAAAGCGATGCATGGTAATAGTTGGGCCGAAGAGACTAATACATTGCACTGCGGCTTGACTTGTAGAGTTTCGTAATTCCCCTCATTTATAATCACAAACTTATATTCGTTCTTACACTGAATATTTTTCCAAAAAAGTTTGGTAATAAATGGACAGAATCGTTAATTGTGGGCCGTGTACGCAGAGATCTATGACACGGTCATAATGGATGATTACACACAGGTCTTTGAAACAGATCTGAACCTGCTGCTGTTCCATGGAATTGAAACTCCAACTGCAAATAGAGATTCAAACAAATGTACTGCCAACAGCAACGATAAATCTCTTGATTAACGTGACTGATGGGCCACAAAGATGCTCTCGATTTTGGGAGGACGCAAATGGTTGGCACATACTTTTCTTATGTGACAAAAAGTTCATTTGCAGACACCTTCGGTTCAAATTTCGAATTCGCCTTGACAAATAGGAGGAGTAAAGGTGAAAGATCGTCCCCCACAAGCACAAGCAAGCGTCTCCATCAATTTCAAACTCGGCCAGCCAAATTCATTTTCAAATTCTCTGCCTCTTTTATTGTTCTAACTAAACTCATGGCAACAAACAACTATTGAAAATATTACATTCAATAAGGCTGAAAAAAGCGAAAAATTCATATTAAAAATAATAAATTATAGTAACAACAACCATGATATATTTGAGTGATAAGTAATTGAAGTTGCAACAATCAAGGAGCTACAGAATCTAGAAAGGAATACGGAAGAAATTTATTCGGAACTTGAGAGCAGTTTCTACTCGGAGGTGGCAATGCCATTGGTTTTGTTTTCAGAGTTGAGCTCATCCCAGGCGTCAATCCAAGTGACCATAGCATCTGCTAACTTGTCAAAGTAGGGATCCACGGAGCTGAGCTTGGCCTTGACCTGCTTGGCTAGTTCAAGATAGCACTGTTGAACAGTAGTGCATTCCTTTGGAAGAACACAAGATTGGAAGAAAGGGATCAGCTCCTCCTGCCAGTAGATACCTTTGTACTCCTTTTTCAGATTAACAAATGGGTTGCTGGCTTTGCTGTGCCATATGTAAGGCAAACCAGTTTTCACTCCCCATCCCATATGATCACATATTACCTGAAAGTTCATCAAAAGGGTGAGTTTCATCAGTTAATTATAGAGTTAAAAATAAAGCTGCAGGCTCTCAATAGCACCCAAAATGCATGTTTTTTTCGGTTAAAATTCTCAGCAACAATTTTAATGGCTTAGCCTGAGATCCTTGGTAAAGCAGTTAGCAAAGGATTTAGTAGAGTGAAAAAAGAATACCTTCATGCACCAGCCAGCCCACATATCATCATAACGACCAATTGGCTGCCCATCACCCATGAGTCCAAAATACATAGCCGGTCCAATCAATTCACGGTTGAATGCAAGATTCATACCACACATTGGGAACAAAGTTCCCTTAGGGATTGACAAAACTGCATCCACATACCTGGGAAGGAAAATAAAATAGGCTGTTCATAAATTCAGTGTACGATAAAAAAGAGACTGTGATGCAATACAGAGAGATGTATTATATTTATATACCTGGTATTTCGCTCACGAGGCTTGACAAGCTGAGTGGGAGCATCATAGTCAGGGATGTTCAGCCAAAGGCCGTGAGAAACAGCAGTGGTGACACCTTCACGGAGACTGAAAGGGTATCCACGGACAAAGTCTGCACCTTCTCTGTATGGATCATAAAGTGTGTTGAAGAAAAATGGAGTCGATGGTGATAACAGGTTCTCTATGTGCTGCTGCAGTGCATTGATCTCTTTCCCAGATGGGTCTTTGGCTACCTGTACATCAAAAATACAAGAAATTCATGCAAAATTATGGCTTGGCCTGATATGCAGCATCCAAATTTCCATAATTCAGATTCAGGAATCAAATCAAACCCACAAACATAAGATAAGTCAAGATCCAATTCCACTAAAATAGTACAAGCTCTATAGAATTACCAAAGCCCCATATACAGCATCACAACCAAAGCATAAAGAAAAGGAAAATAAAAGAGACATTAATACATTACTACGGAGACAGACAGAGAGAGAGAGACAGAGAGCATACGAAGCAATCATCATCAATGGTGAAGATATATTTCTTCTTAGAAACCATGTAACCAAAGCACCGACAAGCAGAGTCCTTAAAGGAAATGCAAGAAGCCTTAGGACCCAGAATTCGATTGATGTCGTTTCTGTTGTAGAGCTCGTAGTCAAAGCCATCAGGGACCTTGATGGTCTTTGACGGGTCACCATCCTGAACGATGACCAGATGATATGGCTCAAAATATGGTCTCCACATCTCCAAGAAATCCAGGTTCCTAATCGTGGGTATCACGATATCCAGTTCATCCTTCAAGAGCGGCGTCGGTTTAGTTGAAGGGGTTGCCATATTTGAAGTTCTGGAGACAGAACTCAAAGAGAAGGTTTGAGCTTACTTATTTGGGGACACAATGACATTTGTCTTGGGCATTTATACAGAGATCTGTGAGGGTAAATATCATACTCGACCTTCAAGGTTTTAGTAATGTCAGTTTGGGGAAACTTTTGAAATTTTTTAAAAACAAGACAATGTGATATCAAATATTTTTCTAAAATTTTCATTTCTCCACATTTATTACAAGTATATAAGACCATATAATTTTAACAAATAATTTATTATATTAAAGTATAACAACTTAATTTAGATGGAGTTTCTCTTTTTAAATATAAATATATTTATATTCAAATGAATTTAAATAGATTTTTATGTATAAATTTAATTGATATATATATTTTAAAAAATTATCATCATAAATATTGTGTTATTTATTTTTAAAAATAAAAAGTACTTAATTCTTAAATTACAGTAGCATTTTGGGCATATGTATGTCGGTCTAAGTATAGAAAAATCACATAAATAGTTTGATGAAATTGAATAATTTTTTAGTACTACCATCCTTTAATCCTGATATGAATCAGACCCCGCATGATGATGAGTGGGAGGCTTGACCCAAGACGAGGAAGCATGAACAAAGAGGAAATAATCACATAAGTTTCGGACAAATGAATATGGCACTCAACACAGCTGAGAATCTAATATAATCAATCATGTTAAGTTTCATTCACACAATGTTCATCTCACCGCATCACAGAATTAGAATATAAAAGCAGCAGCAGCAGCTGACCTGTTCTGAATTATAATTGTTGACCTAGGCTGGGCTGTGTTGTGTTGTCGGAGTCAACTATGGGATGATCGATAATTGTTAAATAGGCTAATAGAGCAAAAGATTCTGCCAACAACGTGGTTTGACAGCAAAATGTTTGGGTATTGCTCATAAATAATTGGGAGTAGTTTCCACGATGGCACTCTCACAGTCACAGCGAAGATTACATTCAGGCCTCTCAAAAGTGTTGCATGGAATCATATGTCCACACCCTCACCCTCCACATGTACATGGTTAATTATATAATAGATGAAAAGTTTATAGGCCGCAGAATGGTTGTTAATCAGATCAAAGGAAAGGAATATCAGTAGCACGCAAGTTAATGCACAGTAAGTGCCATGCCGTGCCAGCTTTATTCTGAATCAGGGCAGGAACGCAGCCCTTCAAGTAAGACTGTGTTTTGGATTTGATTTAGACCCCAAGTTTTGTGGTTCATTTTATATCATTTCTGGGCTATAAGAAAAATCTTTCTTCTGCTGAAATGAAATATTCTCAACACACAGTTGGTAAATCAATAGTAAGACTGCAATTCTTCAAAGTATTTGAAGGAATTGCAATTTAACTTTTCTATGTTTACGGTTATGCATTGAAATGGAAATACAGTGCGAAGTTCTGTAACCCGAACTGAAAATCTGAGTGTCATCCTTTTCATTCATTATTTGATATCTACATTCATCCTTTCTTAATCAATACATATCTGTTTAATTTTTAATCTTCTTTTGAAAACATTAGTACTTTGAAACCTTCATATGAAGTCCATTTGGTGCTTCAACTCTAGGAAATTTCAGAATTTCATCTCCCCCAGCTTCCTCCCATCTGCAAGCAGAAAATATAAATAAATAAAATAAGCTTAAGTTTACTAATCACACGATAATCACACATTGGTTCTTGCTTCTTTAATGAAAAGAAATTGCGATGAAATAAATTATTATGGGATGAATGTGGCTACCTACATCCTGTAACAAAATAGTGAAGGAATGTAGAGATTTGAGCTGTGCCCAGTTCCTTGCCGGGACAAGGTCTACTTCCTCCAAATATGAAGCAGTAGTTGTGAGATTCCAAGCTTTTATCCTGCATTCCAAATTCAGTTGGGATTTTCGCCTTCTTGTTGATGGAACAAACACAAACTAGAGCAGTGTGTGTCACCCACCAGCCATCTCCATGGATTAAAGGTTAAAGGCTCTGTATAGAGGAAAGGATCATAGTTGATCTCTCTTGTGTAAACATATATTCTCCATCCTTTGGGAATAATAAATGCCGAAAGAGTGTTATTACAGGATTACTACTTGGTATCATTTTCAACTGTGGTTTGATAAGGAACTTAGAATTACATATAAAGAGAGTGTTACTGTGGAAATCATGAAACTCCTAAGTAGCAATATCTCTATGAAATTAAGAAAGTTCTCTGGACATACCATTCAATTCAATATCCTTGGTTGTCTTCCTCAGAACTCCATTAACAACGGTAGCCAGTCTTGTCGTTTCAAATACGACCTACAATGCAAAAATAAAATTTTCAACATATTTTTTCTATATACAGAGATAAAGAGTCCTATGGTTAATTCAGATTGCTTACAGCGCGGGCACAACTCATAGACTTGTAGTCATTCCAGTCAATTGGCTCCTCGGGATTTTTATTTTGTCGGATCGCTAAATGCTCATCCTGAATAAGTTGACATGACCATGAACTGGAAATGAAAAAAACTATATATTGATGATGAAGAATGTAAAGATTTCACTCACTCTAAGTTCTTTAAGAGCTCTCGGATGATCATGGAGATACTTAATTGCCGTCACTGAAGTCGTTGAAACAGTCTCATAACCTGGATACGAGATTGTAATAACTTGATCAAGAATCTCCTCGTCACTGAGACTGTAGTTAGAGTCTTCATTTTTCAGAAGGTGATCAAGCATGTCACTGTGAGTAACTGAAGAAGCTCTTCTCTCCTCCATGATTTGTCTCAAAAATCTGATGACTCTCTTTCTTCCCTGTAAAAATCTGATGTCCCTGGAACCTGCGATGGTAATTTGTCCCTGGAATATTGATTGGAAGTGACAATGTCCCTAACAACAGCTTATCAAACTCTGGTCTGAAGGCCTCGTATACCTGAACAGATTCAATTTCCACTGTATGCTTGAAGGCTATGAATACTGCCATCTACAAAGAAAAAGAGTCAGAAAAATTCAGAAATATCAGTATCCTGTAATCTTTCAAATTCTTTATTGGAGTTTTCTTTTATTAAATGTCGACTTCATTATTGCATGCTAATAGACACAAATGTTCATTACAAGTAAGGACTAAAACTGTTTATAACTTCCTTGATCTGTGCATGTTACAGCTTTTCAGGAATGGTATAAAAGCTAAAACTAACTGTAATTTATGAATAATGAAGGAACCTCATGTCATTGTAATGTCTTTCTAAGAATGAATGCTTGCACTTTCAGAATGAAACAACCTAACTATAAAAGAAAGTAAAACGACAAGGGAATAAGACTCATCAACTATGTGACAATTGACACAGGCAACTGTTTTGTTGTTTCCTAAATGGATTTAGTTATGCAAACCTCATTGTTTCTTTCTTGGATATCGATGATTTTGCCATCCCAGTTGTGGAGAATTGATCTCATAAGCTCATCAATTTTCGGCAGAAGCTTTTTTTTTATCATTGCAGGACTGATAAGTGACAGCATTGATCCTCTAATATATTTATGAGCAGAGCCGTGAACAGCAGCAATGTTGCATTTTCCCAATATATCAAGCATGGACTGCGGATAGCCAGGAACAAGTCCTTTTCCTTCATTCATAAGGATATTTCTGTTAAGCACTTGATCCATGGAAACAATTGTAGGACACCCCAATAAATGGGATTTGAATAAACTTCCATACCCGTGGAATAATCAATCCTCTCATCGGTAAATAAATCACGCAATGAATGAAAATTGTAGTAATAATAGGACAAAAAGAAATTGTAAGAAAGGAAAAGTGCTTTATGAGGGTTTCAGCTCAAAGACAAGCAAAGCAGGAAAATTTCGAAAGACATACACGGTAACCAGAAGATCCATATTACAGCCGCTTTTATGTAAAACTGAGGTGAAGAACAAATTCACATTGCATACTTAGGTCAGATACTCCACAAACATTTTCTTTTCACCTTGTTGCAAAATTGCTTTGGACTTTTGGGGTAAATAATGCCAGTAATGTACTAACAAAAAAAAACTCCTGGGATGGAAATCTCGGACTTCTGCTGTAACACACACATACATACATACATACATACATACATACATACATATATATATATATATATATTTGAAAAGGAGTAGATTGCTTTTCATCTAATGATGAGTTAACCAGAGTAAATGATGAAAACAATGTTCAAGTTTAGCAGGTGTATGATGACACCCAAATTTCTGACTAAGCTTTGGTAATAATAATAGACAAAAAAAAATTCCTTGACACATCATATTTTTCATCTACCAGATCAGTTTTATATCAGTAGAAACAGTCTAAATTGGCACTTCTTCTCTATTTAAATTTATTAAAAAATAAGATATCACCTAATAAAAATTCTAAAAGAATTATTTTATTGTCCCACTAAAAAAAATCCTCACGAAAGTCTATAAGAATCAAAATTTTATAGTTATAAGGACAATGAAAAACAAATATCAACAAGATCATATGAAAATATCCATGCTGATTAAAAATGTGTTCACTTGAAAAGATCCCACTAATCATTTAATGCCCGTGGCCATTTTGAACCAAGAAAACCAAATAAAAAAAGGGCAAGCTTTTGATTAACAAACACTTTGAAGCTGAAGTACTATGCTTTTTGTCACACCAACTTTGAGGGTGAAAGAATTCTAAACCACGTTGTAGTAAAAAAGTTATTTTACAAGTGGAGGTGGTAAATGGACCAGGCTTAGCGGCCCTGCCCACGAAAATGTAGTTCATACAAGCTTGTCAGCTAGGCTAGGCCATTGTTCACATGTTGGGCTAGATTGAGCCTACATAAAAAATAAAAGACCCATAAGACGCATCCCAAAATTAAAACATTAATTAAAAATAATTTAATAGATATAAGTTTAAATTAATTTAAAATAAAAAAATTAAAATTATTTAATATATAAATAAATTAAATAAATACAATTATTTATATAAATTATTTAATATTTATTTATAAAATATAAATTTATAATAAATATATATTTTAAATATAATAAATGAGCCCTAATCGCGACAAGTTAAAATAGAGCCTAATTCATAATAAATTTAGATTTAATCTAAATCTGCAAAGGGTTTTTATCTTTTGACTCAATTTGAACCCATAATAAATCAGGCCTTTACTATTTATGGGCGTGGGCCAAGCCTAATTGAGCCCGTCCCTTTTGCCACCTATGTTTAGAGGTCAATTAACTTGTGTCCGTGTGTGTACGTGCGTGAGTGAGAGAGAGAGAGAGAGAGAGCAAGCCAGACAGAGATAGAAAAACACTCAACAGACAAAGAGAAACGTAATTGAAAAGGAAATAAACTTGCGATAAGTATTAATCTGTCTTAACAAGAAGAAATGTTCCCAAGAAGAAAAAACATACCTTGCTTTCTGGTTTTTCATGAAATTTGGTCCATATTTGAGAAACTCAGTAGTCTCACCAAAAACTGGCCAGCCCATTGTCCCGAGAGGCAATCCTTTTCTTCTGTATCTAATTTCATTCCATTTCAAGAGAGCAAAGCATAAGAAACGGAGGCCAAAAACCAAACAGCATACAACCACCGCTAAGACTGCGATTGATGCTCCCAAGAGAAGAGAAGAGAGATGAGCTTCTGCTTATGCTGCTGCAGATGGTAGTATGGCTTTGTTCAGTCTTTGGGTTTAGTCAGATGTCCGTGTATAACGAGTTTCTCTAGACAAATACTACAAAGTAACAGAGAGAGAGAGAGACAGAAAGAAATGCTACATAGGCTAAACCATGCACCTACCTAGTGACATCATTATCATTTCTGAGCAACGTAATAAATGTACCGAAATTGGCAAATGAAAATCTTCTCTTAAACGAGTATTATCATCATAAATAGTAATACTAATACTAACACAGCAGAATCACTTAAATTTATTAAGTGCTGAAAACAGTTTCATTGTATTTGTACTCTTATCTCTCAAAGTGATGCTGTGTTCTGTAATAACTTACGTGAGAGTGCCAATTCTGAAACCCGATTTGATAAACTTATAACTGTATACATTATCTCCTCCATCTCCACAAATTCAAACAAAAAGAGAAGAAAAGAAAAAAAAAAAAAAATCGAAACAAGGGAAATGGTGATGCGGCGCATAACCGTCACCTCATTTCGTGGAGGATACAAGTATCCTAGCCTTGTCCCCCTCTCCTTCTAAAGTGGGTGATTAATTTGTTAACAAGATTACATCTAGGAAAAGATTGACAAATTATATCATGATATCATAGATTGATATTCAAAAATTTACCTCAATACCTATAAAATAAAAAAATAACTCAAATTAAAAGCATCCAGTCACAATAATTTATATGATAAGCATGCATATTATTAGTTATGTTACCACTGATGGATCTTGTGCCGCACTTTATTTCTCTATGACAAATCAACTCGACATTTGTATTTTACATTTGACCAAAAATTTTTATTTATCATCACTAAATAAAGGTTATGTTTAAATTAAAACATTACAATTTTTAATTCACAATTATTATATATATTACAAACATGTTTTTAAGTTATCTCTTTAATCTCAACTCTGTCGCATGTATAAAGGAATAAAATGTTTCAGAAAACATCATACCAAAAGGTAAGAAAAACATATGCGTATGACATGTATACATGATGGGGGATAGAAATGGATCGAAATGAAAGAGCAGTAGTTTCCCGCATAGCAAACAGAGAGGACGTGCGTAATTTGTAAAGAAGGCTACGAATCAGAAAATGGCATCCGATGCTCAATAACAAGGGGAAGGGGAAGGAATGGTAGAATTTCTGACTTACCTGAGTGAACAAATTCGCTGCAAATATTTTACCTTTTATGCTGAAATGATGCAAATATTGACTTGTAGAGCAGCGGTTCCGGGTAGAACCAGAACTACCAAGAACTAACCATAAAAAAAATTGGTTCCAAACCGGAACTAATTTTTTAAGGTAGGTTTCGGTTCCAAAGATTAAGGAATCAGAATCGAATCGAGAAATCGATTTAATTTTAAAAATTAAAAATTATTTATTTATTTATTTTATATTTTAAAGATAAAATAAATATTAATACTTTTTTAATGAATTATTCAATGAATGAAATAATAACATTTAAAACTTTTCATTAAAACTACAAAAAATTAATTTTAAATAAATACTTTAAAGTCAAATATAGAATGTGATGTTAAAATTTATTGTTAAATTTATAAAAATGTAACTCTTATGTAAAATATTATTATATTTAATTAAACAAATTATTTATTGAATTATATAAAAAGAATTAACTAATATATTTGTAATATTTTATTTAACTTAATTTTTCATGTTATTTATATAATAATTTAATAAAATGGTTATGTATATTTTTTTATTTAAAATTATCGAATAAATTAATAATTACTATAAATAAATATATGTATGCTATAATATTATTCAATATATAAATCTACTATCAAAAAAATAAATTTATTTTTTTATAATATGTAATATTAAGTCAAATAATAATATAATATTTTTTAAATAAATTAACATATATCAATTTTTTTATAAATTATTTCTATTATCTTTCAATCACTCAATTTTTTATTTATTTATTTTATTACTTTTATAATTTAACATTATTAATTTAAATTTTTTTAAAATTTTTTTTAGAGTTAAAAATTATAAAATTAAAATAATTAATAAATAGGATACCCTATTTTAGAACTAGAACTGAACCGGAATCGAATGAAACCGAAAAATAAAATACCTTATAAAATAGGGTAAATTTCTGATTTCACGTAAAATCAGAACTGAACCAATTTTATACACTCCTAATTATATGTGCAGCTGATAGACTGCAAGTTCGCGCAGAATGTTAGTGAGTCCCCACGTGCATTTGGTTTTACTCTTTTGCTCTAATTTTGATGCGAATGATCACTACTGCTCGTTATTGTCTCTTTGCATTTGATTATGCTCCTCTTAACTGATTGTTCCTGTTTTTCCATTCCTCTTTGTCCGTCCATCCATCCATATTGTTTTATTCTTCTTTATTTAATTAACTAATCACACCATGTAATTCTATATTTCCTTAATGAATTAAGTAATAACAACCACATATGCAATTCAATTTCATTGCCTATATTGATACAACTAATATCCTTATGCTAATGCCTTTTAGTTTATAGTAATTATATGGTATATACTTAGTCTCCGCGCTGCATGCATTCATTGAATATATTGATTTACAATGGAGAATTGAATCTCCATTAAATTTCACGAAAAGGGCTTTGCTATACTCTTTAAATGATTCAAAACTCTACCTAAATATTTTCATAAGTTTTTCTTCTCCAATTAATAATAAACATGTTACTTTTACATAATAACATGCTTTAAATTATAATGAAGTGTGTCTATAAATTAAGTTGAAGATCAATTATATCATGTACAGGTTGATCGGATCTATTTTAATTCTTTATATCCACCAATCATTTGTCTTGTAATACATATAAATATATGTTTCTATCTTATAATCTATTAAATGATCGAATGGATAAAAAATTGTCTACGAGACTAATGCAATTATTAATATGCATAGTAAAATAGCATTCATGGTGATCCATATTAATTAAGGTATAATAGTGACTGTATAAAATACGACCCACTTTTCAGAGCTTAGTTGAAAATTAAGCACCAAATTTCTAGAGTCAAGAATAGACAGAACTGGATCTTTTGCCTTACAATGTTTGCCGTTGATTTGAAACCCTAATGAATATTCCATCGCCTTCGGGTGAAATCTAATGCGTTGGACTTGTATCAATAATATCTTTTTCCTTTATTTTATATATATATATATATATATATTCTATCCTTTATTATTCTCAATTCATTGTCATTTACAGAATTAATGCTCCTAATGTTGCGGTTGTAGCCTTAATAAAATCAGAATATTTATACATTTTCCAAAAGAATTTTAACTAAAATGAACTTATTATATCATCTATATCCTTATTTAATATAATGCAACAACATACATACATACATACATACATACATAATATACTCATATATATTTCTATTTTAAAAAACTAGTAATATTGATAAATAAATGAACATACCTCGTCTATCTTAACCAGAACGTAGAGCCTGAATGGGGAAACGAGCAATCAAAGAAGGCATAATCATAAATATGAGACAGGGATAGGGAGAGCTAGGCCTAGCTTACGTCCATTCTTGGCAGGCTTTGGTTTGGAGAAGAAAGTAATAGAAATAGCAAGTTCGCAATAAGATGGCCTGTTTTACTCGTTTAAAAACCTACACAACAACAATCACCAGCCACCATTCTGTTTTCCACCAAAACAATTACGCCTTAATTAAGCCTGTCATTAGCTACGTATAAATATGATATTATAGCCACGTACTGTTGCCTGCCGCATGCTGCTTAACCACTGCATGACGATCCAGCCAGCAGGACAAAAATAATAAAAATACTGATTATAATTTAAGCCCAGTTGAGAACATTAATTGGTTGCATTATAAGCCCAATACTATCAGAATGCTCTTCTTAAAAAAAATGGTGCATCGCTTCTTCAGAAAGAGTTAAATGGTAAAGGGCCAGCAAATATTGGTGGTTCAACTATCTTACCAGGCATGCGTGTACATCATCACAGCAGCACAATTGCTTCCCGTTCATTGTGTCTACAGCTTGAAATGCTTCTCCTCCACTGCTCCTCTGCATCAGCTATTATGTCAATGACTGATGAAAATTTTATTGCACAGTGGAAATAATCAAGCCCAAAGAAGGAAAAATGGTTCACTCTCTGTGATAATCGACGGCAACAAAGTTAGCCCGTCGGTTGCCAGCCAAACCATGACATGTCTGAAGCATATCAATCAGTTCCTTCGAATTGTCTTCACAACTCATTTCTTTAACTGGAACTGATCCAAAGTGATTCACGAGAACCAGAGATTTGGTATTATCATTGAGCGGTGCCGATTCTGCACGGTTAGAACAGTTACCAGGATGCATACCTTCATTCCTATCTGCAGTTTTAAGTAAGCATATTAGTTTCACTGCTATAGGCATAAACAAGTTGGTTCGGAGCATATCTTTGTTATGCATATAGCATAGCTGTTTACATTGATTTTCAACCATGTAGTTCCATTGATAAGCTATTCCTTCGCTTTCCTGTTTATATTTCTTTGAAGTGAAGACTAATAGTCTTTGATTACTAGCAGCAGCCATGTCTTTAACTAGCGGCCAGTCTTGCCCGTTTGGCGGCATCTTTGAGACGGGAAACCAGTGCTTGATCAAACCCGATTCATTGAAAACTTTGTTCAATTCATTTGGGTCTCAACATAAACCTCAAAAATCAATGTTATAATCTCTGATGGATTAGCTAACAAGAAGGCTTCTATTTCCTTAGAAGTGTCTCTAGCGGGTTACTTTGAAGGACAAAAAGACATCAGAATTGATTAACTGTTGTTGCAATAATTTGATTTAAGAAGGGGTTTTATTACTAAGTCTTGTTTGCGAAAATGGACCATAAATTTCAAGAACATATTATTTAAATTCTCTTTATTTACTTTTTGTTTTATTGAAATTCATTGTTTTAAAATCTAAAAAACAAATGTTAATTGAAGTATAAAATAACATTTATATTCTAAGTATTATTTTAGTTTTATTTTAGTCATTGATATGTTTTTAATTATTAAAATTTAAAAAATAATAGTTTACAATTTTTTGCAATTGCATAAAAAAAATTGCTTAGATTAATTTAAATAAATTAACTAAATTTAAAGTACTATAAAAAATACAATAAATGAATCAATTTTTAAATAAATTAAATTGAAATTTAAAATATGAATTGTATTTTTTAATAGTGTTTAAAATTTGATTAACTTATTTAAATTAATCTATGTAATATTTTTCCACACAATGTGAGAAATCATAAATTAATAATTTTTTAAAATTTTAATAACTAAAAAATATAAAGTGTTATTAAGGTATTGTATGATAATTTAAAAATTTTATCTTGAAAGTTAAAAAAATTAATGAATTAAAAAATTACTAAAATCTATTGGGACTATATTTAAGATCAAGTAAATGTATTAAAAAAAATTACAAAAATTAACTTCTGTAACAGTGAAAAGGACTTGAGTAAAATTAAAAAAAATGTAAATAAAAAGGACTTAAGCGATGTATTCTTGAAACTTATTGTTTTTAAATCCCTTTTCACAAATAAGAAGAACTTCAGTAATAAAACCCATTAAAGAAATATAAATTACTCACAAATGCAGTAATTTCATGTCATTTTCTCTGAAAAGAGTGGCACAACCATATATCTGGTAAGCTCGTACATCATTCTGCAAATAAATAAATTATGTCGATACGATCTAGAATAACTTTGTACAAGTAATCTGCGGAAACTTCTCACATTAAGCTGCTGAGTGACGTTGTCTTCTTGATTTGTAAAGGTAAGTCTTGACAATCCGTTATGGGGTGGCTCCCCATTAATGGCAAAAGAATTGTGGGTAGTCAAGAATGCATATTTGTTGAAAGGCAGAGAGTTGTTCTTTTCATAAACAAAAAAGAAAAAACGTCTAAAATAACTAATAAAACCAAACCATGATTATGAACTAGAATATTAATCTTTTCTTTTAAGTAAACTGGAATCCGTTTGCTGTTGCTAGGAGAAGGATCATATAAATAATAAACATACTTGATGAATAATGCAATAAAATAAATGGACGACATAGATTTTTACCCTTGGTCTGTAAAGAATGATCTAACACATCTTGAACCCTCAAATTCTGAAGAACAAGAAAAACAGTGGAGTCCAGCCGCTAAATCTCCATCGGATGCGCATTCATCTCCAAGCTAAAATACTGGAAACATTATCATAATCAAACTCAAAACAAAAACAAATTGTTGAAGATATTGGAAAGATATGAGATCTTGCACTGTCCATTCGAACAAGCAAAAGCAGTGGCAAGAAAACTCAAACAAACTGAAGTTTTCGACAGAAGATTTCTGAGAGACCCCATTGATGTTTACGAGTTACAGAAAGCATTTTCAGGGTTGAAGGGATCATAATATAAACGTACTGACAAAAGCAGTAGATGAGTTTACGGTACTGCTTTTATTATCATACCTTAAAAAGACAAAAGAGTGAAGTCATGTAACAATTTTGGTCTGACAGTCGTTAAAACTGATAAGCCTGCAATGGAAGAATGGAACTTGTTTGAATTGTATCAAATACTAGACTCCATATTTGATAAAAACACAGATAAAGAAAATATAATACGCTGTGGCTGGCACCGTGACCCTTGGCCTTCTGTAAAAATTCTACTTATTCCAGTCAAGAGAATCATAGTGGACTGCTTGATTGGATATACAGTACGTAATAAACATAATATCACGTTAAACATCTTCTTATACCGCTCGAATGAACATAATAATGGTCATCTGAACAACTATTCAATTGTTTGGTCTGTTAAGTTTCTACCCAATACATCTAAACTCGGACTTTCTATGCTTTTCATGCCACATTTTTCATTCTACGTCTTTCCTTTTCAATTAATATAAGAATGCTATTGATTTCAGTAATCAAAGAGTATCAAACTCAAAAGGACTAAAATAATGTTGGGTTTTGACCTTTTTTGAAAAAAAAAAAAAGAATTATTATTATCGATAGAGATGTGAATCTAATTTTAAATACAATTATATCGTACATTTCAAATTGACCAGAGAATATAACTCTTTAAGAGATTTATCAAATTATAAACAAATAAACATACAAAGAGAGAATAAATTTAAAAATATTTAAATTTAACCAACAAGTTTATTAATACTAATAACATTCCTAATCACAGAAAAAATAATAATTCTAGTACATAAAAAATTAAAACTTAACTAAAAGGCTACTAAATAAACACAGCACTACAACCAGTATGGATTTTTTCAAGACATAAGATAGGGACATCAGAATTCAATACCCTTTTTATCCTTGTACTATTGTTATTATCATGTTTAGGTATGATGCAGTAACAACGTCATCTCCAAATAAGAGGGAGATGACAGCTTTATTTGCAAACCCTCTATTGCTCACTTAAGACGGATTTGGTATGCTTTTTAGTGACTTTTGGGATAAATTTGAGAAAAAAAAATCAAAATCCGCAATGGGTATGAGATGAATACTAATTTGTGTCAATATTCACAGATATCTGAAATGAGTATTCATGAATACACACACACACACACACATATATATATATGTATGTATGTATGTATATGTAAATATACATATACATCTATGTATGTACATATACATATAGATGTACATATATCTGAAACATACATGTGTGTGTACAAATATATATGTATTTATGCATACATGTATGTGTTATAAACCTATTAGATAACCAGATTAATACAATGATAGTATACTTATATCATATACTTGTTATCCCATTTTTTTAAAAAAGTGTTCATGTTAGATTAAGGTGTATTGATAATTCAAATGAATGTGATAGTAATAAACTTTGAAAATAAACGTCTATGGACTTATAAAAATGATTATAAATCCAATTTTTTTAAAGTGCATGTTCTGAATTTATGATATTTTATGTATGAATTTGTAAAATAATTATGTATTTTTTAAAACTATTGTAATTAATTTTATTTCTATTAAATATATTTGATATTTCATATGAGTGATGTATTTTATTTTAAATTAATATTAAAAATTTATAATTTTAATTAAATAGTTTATAAATTTAAATTTGATAATTTAATAATAGTACAAATATAGTTAAAAATAAAAAAAATAATTAAAAACTCGTAGACATTCACAATGAATTTGATAAATATTAAGTACTCGTTTAAACGAGTTTGGTAATCAAATGTCAAACTTGTCATGTGATTAGTATGAATACGGATGCAAGTTTGATAGTTTCCATTCCATACCTAATTCACTATCATCCCAAAATCCAATTGTTTATGTTCTCTTCTCCCAATTTTCTCTCACTCTTACTCTGTTTTCTTCGAAATCCTTCCAAAATAGCAATAATTTTAAGAATTAGTCCATTTAAGTATTCCACATGATATAATAATGCCTCAATTTTTAGATCACAAAGAAATATATTAACACTATTGACTTGTCTTTTGTTTCTTCCTCTGTATGTATAATTAGTTATCCACCCACTCATCAATAAGTTTTAGATTCCTAGAAAGTAAGATCAAGTATAAATGATAAATCCCTCTATACAAACCGTAACGCAATTTGCTCCATTTTTAAATGGAGATTGGATGTAACACCCCCTTAGTTTAATGTGCTTGTAGAGGAATTAAGAAGATGTGAAAAGTTACAAGCTGATCTGATGTTGAAGAGCTAAGCTGGAAAAAGAAGCTAAGTTGATAGTGTTGAGCCGTGCAACAAGCAAGTTAAGTTGATCAATTAAGATGATCATTATGGTGTTTTTGAATATTTTATGCATCATTTGGTGGCTAGATAAATAGTTCAGTAAAGACTTAGTATGGTGCTATAGCAAATAATTGATTTTAAAAATTCTATTAGGAAATTGAAGTTAATTTATATATGGAAGTAATGTCAACTGGATTAATTAGAGAATTTTAGTTAACGAACCATTTATTGTTAATGATCAGGTATGAACTTTTGAGAGAAGTTTCCAATAACTTTAACTCTCTATATATACTAAACTTGTTTGTATTAAAGACTAAGATTTTCATGAGAAAAATACTGTTCAAAATTCAATAATAAAATTCTCTTTGCACTTGTCATTTTCTTTCGTTTTCTTAGCAAACAATCAACTTTGTTCTGAAATTTTTCACTTGGTATTAGAGCAAAAATGGCTCATGCCAATCTATCTATTTCAAATACCTATTCCTCATTCATGGTACCTATGAAACTAAATAGAATGAATTGCTTAATTTGGAAATCATAAATTATTCCGTCAATAAGAGAGAATGGACTTAAAAGTTTTATTTGTGGTGAATAAATCTACTCCACAAGGCACAAATCATAAGATGCTGATGAATTTTTAATAAAATACCAAGAGTATAATCTTTGAAACATCAAGTTCAATTATTGATTGGATAGATGTTGTCTTTTATGAGTGAATCAATTGTGAACCTAGTTATAGGATGTAAGACATCTTATGAAGTATAAAATGCTCTTGTAAAGCAATTTGGTTTGCAATCTAAAGTAAAGGTACTTCAATTAAGATATCAACTTCAAACAACAAAAAAGGAAGATATGATTATGTTCGATTACTTCTGAAAATGAAGAGTATACCAGATAACTTGGTTGCTGCAGGATCTTTTTTATCAGATGATGATTTCATTTTATATTTGCTTAAAGGTTTAGGTTCTGAATATAATTTATTGGCTGTGTTACTAACTGGAAAGAATAAAGGCATGGGTATTTATGAAATCTATTCTATTTTATTTACTCATGAAAGCAGAATTTAGGAGCAAAATATGTGCAATACTAAAGTCAATCAAGATGTCTTTTCAGCTTCTTATGCTTAGGCCAAAAATACTTATAAAAAAAAAAAAAAAGAGGTGGATATTAAGTTTTTCCTAATGGATCGAATCAATTTCTTACTATAAGAAGAGGAAAAGGCAATTATGAAAAAAGAAGGTCATAAACTAAAAGGAATTGCTTTGGTGGAAGAGGTAATTCAAGGCTACTTTGTCAGATCTATAATAAGTTAAGGCAAACAGTACATATCTACTATCATAAGTTCAATAAAGATTATAATCCACAGCAGTCAACATACTCTTATCAATAGAATGAAAGACAACAAGCTCAAACATAAGGCTAAAGCTATTCTTAAGGACCAAATCAAACTATAAAACCAGCATATATTTTAAACACTCAAGATAAAGGTGATATAGTTGGTGAAGGATGGTATTTGGATAGTGATGTAACTCATTAGCTCACTAATAACATTAATAATTTGTAAATCCAAGGTAAATTCAATAGTTATAAGAAACTTATAAATGAAAATGGTGATGGTTTGCACATATCTCATATAAGATTTGTTATTATACACTTAAAAAAAAATCATTCAAGAGCTTATCTGAAACCTACACTTTACTTGAAAATGTGTTATGTATGCCTAAAATAACCAATAATCTTATTATTATCTCTCAATTGACAAATGACAATAACATAACCATTGAGTTTTTTGATGTTTGTTACTTAATTAAGGATAAAAAAATGATAATATACTATTGATATGGCTATGAAAGGGCTGTATAAACTACAACTATGCTCACCAATTCCGTAAATTTAACATATCTCTTATGATTCTTAAACTTCAATGATGTCTTCATTGGGTTCTTTTCCTAATGATCAGTTCAAATGTAATAAACTTTGTTCAAATAATTAGAGAACCTTATATGTTTCTTTGTTATATGATTCTTTATGTTTTTTTTTTTTTTTGTTTTCCTATTGTTTCACATAACTTATCATCTTAAACTTTGAATAGATCAGTTGAATCATTTATCAACTTGTATCATAATAAATTTGATCATCTAAATTTCACTACAATAAAACATGTAATGAAAGCTTGTAAGTAGTTCATTGATATAAATAAAATTTCTTCCCTATAATTTTACAATGCATATCAAATAGGAAAAAAAAAAATCATAAAATTGCACTTTCAAAAATCTTTTATCAAAATCATAAAGCCATCACACTCTGTTTATTATTGGTTTTAAATATTACCTTAACATAATCTATGATTATAGTAGATACTATTGGGTGTTTCCTTTAAAGATGAAATCAAAGACCCTTTTAACCTTTTCTCATGTTAAACAGTTGGTCAAAAATAGCTTGATTACCAAATTAAAACATTGTAAATAGATTTTGAGGGTTGCTAGTATTTTCTAGTTTCCTTCAAACACACAAGATTCAATTTAGACATTCATGCCTTCATACTTATAACCAAAATAGTATTGTTGAAGGAAAACACAAAAGTATATCTAACTTAAGTCTCACATTATTAACTCAAGCTTCTATACCTCTTTAATATTGATGGGAAGTTTTCCACATAGCAGTTTTTCTCTTGAATAAACTTCCTTGCCAGGTCTTAAACAATATATCTTCATTTTAAAAACTATATAAATTCATTCCTGATTATTCCTTTATGAAGGTGTTTAGTTGTGCTTACTTTCCATACCTTAGATGCTACAACTCTTATAAACTAGATTTTCATTCTTCCTGATTTGTGTTTTTGGGATATAATCTAGTTCATAAGGGGTACAAATATCTGGATTCATTAGGCAAGGATTTTATAGTTAGAAATATGATTTTTGATGAAACTTAATTTCCTTTTGCTATTAATTTTATGCTTCTTATGTCTAATATTTTATCTATTCATAATTTGTCTCCTATTTTTGTTTTACCTAGTTTAAAATCCTAATATTGCTGCTTTATTTTCTTCTACATCTTTTTCTCAACTGTCATACTTTCATAGCACATACCAATCATCTTATCAACAAGCTTAAGTAACTGCTATTATCATTTCTTCTTCTATACTTGTTTCAGGATCATTCAACACTCATTTTATAATCATAAAATCTAAGAATGACATCTTTAAACATAAAACCTTTGTAGCAAACTCACTAAATTCCATACTTGAACCAAAAATAACAAAATAAGCCCTACAAATTCCTAAATAGAAATCAACAATGCAAAATGAGTATGTTGCCCTTTGCAAAAATAAAACTTGGAAGTTGGTTCCTTTCTCAGTTGATTACAAAATAGTTGCAAATAAATGGATTCTTTGAGCCAAATATCATTTAGATGGATTTATGGCTAAATACAAAGCAAAATCGATTGCTAAAGGGTTATTACAAACACCTAGAGTTAATTTCTTTGACACTTTTAACCATGTTATGAAAGCATCAATTATGAGGATTATCATTAGATTAGTTATACTTAATGGTTGGACAATTAGACAAGTTGACATTAATAATGCTTTTCTTAATGGCCACTTGTCTAAGGTAGTGTTTATGCCACAACCAGAAAGGATTTGTTGATCTAAAATATCTTTATCATTTTTGCAAATTGTCAAAAGTTTTGTATGGATTGAAGCAAGCTCTTTGAGTATATTACTACATCTTTAATCTTGGTGTTTATCTATGTTAATGATATTCTTATTATCAATCCCACTATTGCCTTAGCTAATTTTTTTATCACCAAACTTAACATTCAATCATTGCTCTATTTTCTTCATCTTCTTTTTACAATTGATGGCATTCATCTCTCTCAAACTAAGTATGTTCATGACTTGGTTGCTTGAGCAAATATGTCAAAATGTAAGGGAAGTAACACACCTATGGTTTCAGGTTTAAAGTTATCTAAACAAGCTAGTGATCCTTTTTTCAATGTTACCTTCTATAAAAGTATAATAGGAGGATTACAATATCTTACTCTTACTAAACCAAAACTTACTTTTTCTATTAATAAGCTGAGTCAGTTCTTGGCTTCTCCAACAAATGTTCACTAGCAAGCTTGCAAATGGGTCCTTTGTTATATGTAATCTACTGTCTCCTATGGTCTTTCTTTTACTCTTAGTGGTGATTATTCGATTCAAGCATTTACTGATGCTGATTAGGCTTGTGATATTGATGATTATAAATTTGGTGATGCCTATGCTATCTATTTTGGTAATAATCTCATCTCCTAATCTTCTAAGAGATAACAAGTTATTTCTAGATTTATTATTGAAAGTGAATATCGAGTCTTAGCTTTAGCTTCTTCTAAGATGTCCTAGATTTAATTATTGCTTCATGTACTTCACTTCTTTTCATCTTTTTCTCTTGTTTTATGTACAAATAATCAAAGTGTTGTTGCACTTGCTTAAAATCTTTTTTTCTATGCCAAGTCTAAACATATAAAGTTGGATGTGCATTATATTTGTAACAAGGTCTTAAGTAAGGCTTTAGAGATTTGCTATGCTCTTAGCAATAAGCAGATTGCTAATATCCTTACAAAGCCTCTATCCTTTCCTTCTTTTTCTTACTTCAGGCACAAGCTTAAAGTAGTTCCTCAACCTTGAGCTTGAGGGGGGATATGAAGAGTTACAAGCTGAGTGAATAAGTTGAGCTAAAACTAAGCTGGAAAAAGAAGCTAAGCTGATAGTGTTAAGTTATGCAACGAGCAAGTTAAGTTGATCAATCAAGATGATCATCATGGTGTTTCTGAATATTTTGTGCATCATCTGGTGGTTAGACTGATTAGCTCAATAAAGACTTAGTGTGGTGTTATAGCATAGAATTGATTTCAAAAATTCTGTTGCGAAGTTACCTATGGAAGCAATGCCAGCTGGATTAGCTAGGAAATTTTAGTTAACAAGTCAATTATTGTTAATGATCATGTGTGAACTTTTGAGAGAAGTTTCGAATAGCTTTAGCTCTGGATATGTAATAAACTTGTTCATAATGAAGGCTAAGATTTTCATGAGAAAATACTATTCAAAATTCAATAATAAAATTCTCTCTGCACTTGTCATTTTTTTTCATTTTCTTACCAAACAATCAGCTTTGTTCTTGAATTTTTCACTGAAGAAACTCTTTCGTACTTACAGGATTGCTAAGCACAAGTCAAAGGCCATTGACCATGCATTTAATTTTCTGCTCTTTTATTATCATTACACCTGTAAATTTATTTTGGAAAGGCGAATTGAACCACTTCTTAAAGATAAGTAAGCTGGGTTCTATAATTGGCCGCTTGCAAAAGATTTACAGCGGAGTTTCTGTTTATTTGTGATTAAAATATTATAAATAACAGATAGAGCAGACAGTAATTAGAATAGATAATTATTTATATATGAAGCAGAAGCCAATGATTATGAATTAATCCCAGAGAAAAGTAGCAGTTTGCTCTTACAATGGTGAATCGCGTAATTACATGCATCGATTTCCTTAAATTGTAAAGTATTTAATTTGATGAAATTAACAGCACTGTTTAAAACCCAAATACATATATATATATATATTAATTGACGTTGACTTCGTTAAATCGGATCAGATCTCACCCCAAGCGGGGGTTTTATTGCAGACCTTCCATATATATCACCCAAAAAACCAAAAGACTATACTTAAATTGACAAACAAGCTGATCCCTTGTTGAAGGACAAGTGAGCTGGGTTCCATTCACGTCTTGCGCATCATTAATTAGCTTCAATTTCAACAAGTGCCTCTACCTGAACTTGAGCAAGAATTGGCTCTACCTCTACCTCAACGTTCTCTTGACGTTGGGGGATGCAAGTGATGATAAGAGGCGAAACAGATCGAAGAGTGTGATGAAGCCAGCCAAGAAAACACTTGAGCAAATTAATAAGCATTCCATGCCAAGGAGATAAAACTATGAGAACCAAGTAAACAAACCAGAAGCGTGGTGGTGGGAAAATAATTGAGGCTAACAACAAGAGAGCAACAGGAGCCGAAAAGTCCCCGGCTTGCAGGCGGATTGGCTGAACGTTTAGGCCAAGTTTGATTGAGGTAAAAAGATAAAGTAATGCCAGAATAGCAAGAACCAATGATGGTACGAGGAGAAATGGATGCTGAAGAATCTTACTAAAACCATAATCTTGGTTTGGTAGTAGGAATATAAAACTGAGGTTTATTAATGGTGGGAGGGCGTATCTCAAATCTATGTAGCAGGACATGTTTTCCAGCTAGCTTCTCTGCACAAACAACAAACAATTTTGGAAATTGTATATGCTACTGATCTTCTGGAGCAAAGGATGCATTTCAGGTGTATTTATATAACGAGCAGACTATACTATCAACGTATAAGGTCATATTTATCCTTTTCTCAGCTGGTTGACGAATAGCTATGCCTATCTGCCATGGGAATAAAAAGAGTTTCATCAATTTTAGTGACATACGCCGATGTGCGTCTGTCAAAGTTGTCTTACGGATATATTATATACACATATAGATTGTTATTCATTTTCCTGGATTTTACACAAGTGGAAGTGGCGGTGAGCTATTGCGACGTGTCAAATGATATATTTATTTTATGTACTTTTTTGGCTCCTTCCTTCCTCTCCTTTGTATTGACCGGGTGTCCATATGGTGGGTCAACGTAATATTCCTTGGTTAGCATAGTCTTCTCTCTTTTCTGTCCTTCACATCACCTGTTTTGGATGGATGATGTGCGGTTGCCCCGAGGATATCTATGTCTTTTCACCAATTGTTTTGATATCGTATTCCATCGTCCGTCGCGGATAGATGTTGTTTACTTTTCCTGCCTCTTTTGTTTTCTTCTCTTCTCTTATTCTGGGTTGGCGGAGTGGTAATTACCAACTTTTAATGTCGTTCGGTGGCCTTCAGAATTGAATACACAACTCCTTTTAACATTTTTTTTTACCTGTCATTCGCTGAGTAGCGATGTGGATGTCGTGCTGCAGCTGCTACCATAATCCGCACACAGCCACCGTAATGCACACTCAATTAACGATAATTTAGCAAAGTAAATACAAGAGAAATGCTCAACTCTCTCTCTCTCTCTCTCTCTCTCTCTCTCTCGTTAAAAATGTTTATTGTAATTTTACGATTCGATTTGTAAATAAAATTTGTTACTTATTCCCTCACCATCTAATTAGCAATTTGTAATATTTTTAAAATAATTGCAAAATCAAAGGTTCCTGTATTTTAATCCTAAATTTACTCGTAAATTATTGTGTTTATGATTTTCTAAACCTTACAAGTTAAGTTATTTGGTGATTAGAGAAATTACAGGGGAAATTGAAACTGAATTTTTAAAAGAAACACGGCAATAGAATAAAAGGTCTGGGTCAGAAATCATGAAGCAGAGGGAAGAATCAGCCATTGATGGTCGAAAAGGATGGGGACTGTGGTTTTCTTGTGGAAGTGGGATCAGTATCCTGAATACTGTGAACAGAGGATATATGTGTCTTTTCACCCCTCTCCTTTGTTTTGTTAATATATTATTTTCTAAATTGGAATTAGTTGGCAAAGAACCCTCGGTTTAGAATTTTAAGACACCCTTTAGAATCAGAAACCCATGCCGACGTCCAAATTTTTCTTCTCCTAATATTATATTTATAGTATATATATTGACATGGGTTGATTAAATATTAAAAAGGCAAGAAAAAAGAAAATTACAAGGGTACCAAGGCTTGTCTGATATTTAACTACTTTAATCCTATAACATTTTTGTCACTTTTAAGTAGACATTCGTATCCCAAATAAAAATTTTAAGTTGTAAAACCAACACTCTGTTCCAAAAATAGTTTATTTGTAATTCTTTATTATTTTATAAAAAAAATTTGTTGTTCATTTAAAGTTATTGTGCTCTTATTTCACTTTAGAAAGATAGCATTTAAGTAAATGACAAACAATCGGCTAATAAATCATCACCTACTATTCACACTCGTGTTAAACAAATTAAGTAGGGTGCTTAAAATAAGATGCATGCCCTCTAAGGATGATCAAGCAGCTCACATCCTAACAAAGCATTTGAGAATTAAAAGATTTTAAAAATTGAAGAACCAAAGTCAATGCCTTACTAAACAACTGTCTGAGTTTGAGAGAGAGTGTCAGAAACACAAAATTTCCGAATACGGGATGAAGAAGGACGCACCAACACTGCCTCTTCATGACCTAGAATGTCAATCATGAATCACTCTGTCAAGCTAGACAATGCCAGCTTTGTTTTGTTAGGACTCATTACCTGTAAAACAGCAGAATTCCCTCGGGTTTTCCTTACACTCCTTGAAGACTTATATATTGTAAATGTTATTGCAAATGATTAACTAGCCGAAAAATACAAAAACTTTCCGCGATCCTCTTGGCTCCACATTCTTTGTTTTCAACTTTCGTCTCGTATAACATGCATTAAGATCTAAATATGCTAATTTATCCTTTGTATCATTGCATATAATTTTAACAACTTTATTTCATTTCGTATGATCTTCCTTCTTCCGGGTGCTTTCCTTTTTTACTTCTTTTTTCATCTTTCTCTTTTCTTTTCTCTGCGTTGCTCTCGATTTACCAAACTGAAACATGTTCCTTTCAAGCAAAGCACTTAGTAGCTTACCTAGTTTTCTTGTCTTTGTCTGTTGTAAGCAGCCAATTGTTGCTTAAACAAAATGGTGTAACACCCATTATTTTCTAAATACATACTATATATTTATTTGTAGATAATGAGTTATGTGTTTGGGGGTTATATGTATTATATAGAAAATAATTAGATATTTTAAGAATAAATTATGATTTTAGGATCAAATTGATAATATGATCAAATTAGGGATTAAATTGATATTTTATATTAATATAAATAAAACAATTAATTTGTGTTTAGGGATTTGAGGTGTTAAGAAGAAAGAAATGACAAGAACAAGAGACAAAAAGAAAAGGAAAAAAAAAAAGCAAATTCTATTACTTTATTTTATATTTGCTTTTAGATTAATAATTGTCATTAGTTTAATAATCAATTTGAGTATCTATATTTTATAGAATATGGTGATTAAAGCTTATAATCAAATTGTGATGTTTAGAATTTAAATTTTTTATAAATAAGAAATTAAAAATTTTTATTTGTGGAGATATATTGGAGAAAAATAAAATTTTTGTAAAAATGATATTATAATAGTAACTCAATTTATGAATTTTGTAAACTTATATTTTTGAATTTTCCAAAACAATTAAATAAATTAGGCATTTTTAGCATTATTATGAATTTTGTTTGATTAAAAAATATTATATTTTTAATTTTTTTATGATTTTACAAATATGACTTTAAGATGTAGAAAATTACTCATTTTTGTAAAATAATTGAATGAAAAAATTATTTTAATTAACTAAATCATTTTAAAAGATTATAAAATTTTATATACTAATTTTTAATTATATCTAATTTATCATAATAAAATTTCAAAGCCAAATTTTGTGACTTTAATTTGTTATAAAATTTTGAATAAAAATAAGTCATTGTCGATTTTTGTTTGATAGAATTTGATATTTTGAAATCAAAATTTATTTAAAGTAGTTAGAGACCCAAAACTTTTAATTGATTACTTCTATATGTCTGTATTATCTCTGTAAAATTTTATGATATTTGACAACGTATTATATTTTTTAAAAATTAAAAATTTAGAATTACTTGGCATAACACTATCAAAATAAATGATTAAATTTAAAATATGAAAATGTCTAATGTTATGAGTACTAAGAAACTGATATTTTTATTAGAACTTATATTATATTTCATGAGTATTTTGTTATAATTTGGTTAGATAATAATGTGTTTAAAATATAAGAAAAGTCTTTAAATAATATAAGGTCAGTTTCAATAAATTTAAAAATATTAAATTATCAAAAAAATTGAATATTATAAATTATACTATTAAGGTCTAATGGAATTATATTGTGTTTTATGGTAGTGAATAGAAACTTTATGAATAATAATTTTTTATTATAGGTCAAAATACTAAAATTATCTTTTATTATAATTGTTAAGAAGTAAGTATACCAGACTTTTTTAAAAAAATTACAATATACATATTTATGTATTTGAATGTATTTTTAAAAATATTTTTAAATCATAAGTTATTACAAAAGTATTTGTTTTGATATTATTATATAGTTATATGATTGCCCATATATGTGTTATTATGATTGCAAATATTCATGATTATGTTATTACAATGATTTTTGTGTCACGTACATTGGCTTTTAAATATAAACATGTACATAGTATTTTAAGTAATAAAAAAATAATTTTATAAGAAAAGTATTCATAAAAATTAAAATTTATATGCTAAGATATTAAACTTTATTACTTAATAGGTAATTATAAGTGTATAAAGAATATTTATAGCATGATTATTCCTTTCGATTTGGTATTATTGTTATTATTTAGTATTCCGTATAATATAAAAGAGACTTTTGGGGTACACCTAAATATAGTGGTCTTCACATTTGTGTAGTAGGACTCATCAATAATTAGGGTAAGTGTATAACTCCTATCTACAAACATAAGTACTTATAATTTTTTTAAAAATTATATACCTCACTTGCGCTTACCTTACAATATATTATCGATAGAATGATATTGACTCATTCAATAACAAGTAATATGTAAAATTCTATTAAATAGTAATTAAAAAGAAATATTCTTAAAAAAGTTTAGAAAAAACTTTTAAAGTATTTAAATATTACAAAACTTTTGAAACAAATAGACTTTCATCTCATGCCATATTATATGTATCCTTGTATATAGGTATGCATGCATGTATATAAAAAATTAATATACTTACTAAATTTAAAATTTACTATAGTTTATTATAATTCTAAATTATTGAAAGTTGTGTGCATAATAAATAAATTTAGCTAAAATTTTGTTATACTATAGTTCCTAGAAGTTAAGACTTCCGTTGTCATTACGTTTTGTAAGTTGTTAAAAAAAATGTATTCTTTGTGATTGTAATTAAAGACCATTGAAAAATTGTTATTTTTATAAAATTTGAATAAGCATTGAATTTTATTCTTGTCTAATATGTTATGTGCTTATATTAAGTATTGTTCAACCCTTTTGAAATTAGGGGTGTTAAAATGGTTTCATGCCTACAAGCCAAACACGCTTTGAACATAATGACTCAGGTAATTACAAGCCACGCAGGGCTTGGCACTTAGTCACGCAGCATATTTGCTGTAAGGTATCACAATTACAGCTTACCAAATCAAAATGGAAATTCCATTTCAATAGCAAATGATTCATATATTAATATATCATTTTTAACTTTCTGAAACACTGGTTACATAATATTAATTAATTAATTAATTAGGACTTGTAACTATTATCAATTATCATTACTTAGCTTTTATTAGGGATGACAATTTAATTGAATATCATAGATATCTAATGATATTCAACTGAAAAAATATTATTCAAAATTTAACAAATATTGAATAGGTTATGAATATTAAATAGGTATTCGAAAATAATTTCAGTCGAATATGATTTTAATTATTGAATATATGATATATGTCCAAAAATAAATAATATTCATTAAATTATAATAAACTCACCCACACTTAATTTCCATCATATACTATAAAAATAAAAAAATAATAATTCTAATATTTTATGTAATCCTAAAGTATTATGTTGTTATTTAATACATTTTTTATTTCAATTTTTTATCAATAAATAATAAATTTATTATTAATAAATAATAAATTTACTAAACATTAATACTTTTAAATTGAGTATTATAGTGTAATTTAATCTATTTTAAAATCTAAATTTTTATCACAAATAATGATAGATGTCATTTGTGAGGTGGATAATTTAAAAATTAAAATATTATTTTTATTAGATAAATTTTGATGCAATATATAACTTAAAATTAATTATAAATAAAATCCATATCGTACAAGTTTCAACTTAACCTAACAAAAGCATCAAAGCTAAATTTTGCATTCAAACTTTAACATAAAAATTGATATCTGTAATATGTTTAACTAATTTTTTGTTATTTCGCATATATATAGCATCCAATTTTTTGGTTGAATATAGATACAGATATCAAATATATAATTTTTAACAGTTATATATAGAATATAAATATTGATTATTTCAATTAGATATAAATACAGATATTTTAAATTTTTTAAATATCACATCTCTTGCCATCCCTAACTATTATTAATTTTATAAGGCATGCATGCCCATAATCAACTTCACTACGTCTCCAATTTAATTATATTTTAACATTAGTAAATACAATATATTCTTTAGAATGAGTAGATATAAATAAGATTAATTGGAAGAATTGATTAACCATAACTTTATGATTAAGTATACCAAATAAAAAATTTAATTAAAAAATAATTTTTACAATGAAAACGTCACTCAATTATTAAACACATTTGATGAATACATTATATTTTGTGAATCAAATTGAAGCCATGAATTAACAAGACTACACGAACTAACACTACAGTAGAAACCTTGAGTTGTCTGGTTACTTTTGCCCTGAGTGAGCCCACCTCTCATGCATGTTAAATGAATAATATGTTTTCGAGTGCATGGAGTAGTACTGTTTTAGATCTCCTGAACTTGAATGGCTAGTCTTCGGCTTCCAATTCCATGACGTAAGAAATGAGTGGTCCTTCTCCAAGAAAGATGTCAGACGTGCATAGTCCACTGGTGATTCTTCTTCCTTCTCTTTCTCTTGAACCTTGCTCATGTGAAGGTAGCAATATGTCTCCACATGATTAGGTGCGGCGAATGTTGGAAAATTGTCACCTTGTTCTCACGATGTAGTTCTCTCTAGTTACATGGACTGTTGTTGGAATTTGCTAATAAGTAATAACCATTTTTTTAATGATATTTTTTTTGTGACATTCAAATTTTTATATTTTTTTATATTTATAATTCATAATTAGTAAATTACTAAGTAAAACTTTTACCATTAATTCTTGATTCATTTAATTATTGAATCAAGATTATTTAATCTAAATTTATATACTTTTGATTTCGTAATTAGTAAATTATGGAGTTAAAACTTTTATAGTTGATTTTTAATTTTTTTAATCATTGAGTTAAGATTTTTACTATTAATTATTAATTCCTTTAATTATTGGGTCAAGAATATTTAATTTTAATTCATATACTTTTGATTCATAATTCTTAAATTATTAGGTCAAAATTTTTACTATATTCTTAATTCTTTTAATTATTGAGTTAATATTATTTAATCTAAATTTATATATTTTTTATTTGTAATTAATAAATTATTGAATCAAGGAATTTTACTGTTAGTTATTGATTCTTTTAATTATTAAGTTATAATTTTTTAATCTATTTTTTAACTTTCTTCAAATTTAAACTCTAATTTAAGTTATTAAATTTTAATATTATTCTCTTGAAATCTTAATATTAATTCTTAAAGTTTGAAAATTGATATTCTTAAGTTCACATCAAGAGTGATGTTGAACATCCTTGATAGTTGGAGGATTCTGGGAGGAAGGTTGTTTTATTTCTTCTGCTTGAGTTTAGGTTTGAGATTGAGGAATGTTTTGATTTGATGATTATTATGCAAGTTAGGTTTTGGTGTTTATATAGCTAAAGAAGTTTGTCTTTGGAGATTTGTAATTAAGTTTCCTAATCCTCTTTTGAAACATTTTTCCATAATTAGTTTGGATGGATTTTAGGAAACTCTTTACTCTTAGTGCCATGAGAATACTTGTGAATTTTGACCCCACTTTGTTGGAGGTTAAGGCAGGGAAGTCACCAGAAGCTACCATATATGTGGAGAGTGTAATGAATAGAAGATCTGAGGTACCTAGTTTTGATTATTGTAAATTTTTGCATTATTGTTCCAATGAGGAAGGTGGATTATGTTTAGAAGTGAGGAAGAAATTAAGGCAGGTGGGTTTGGTTGATTTAGCAGATATATTCGAGAGGTAAGCAGAGAAAATGGCTACTAGAGTGAGGAAAAGAAACAGAACTGCTGGATATATTACTAGCTATTAAGTTTACATGTTTTATCCAATTTCTGACTCGAGGACATTATGTAAGTAATAATGTATTAACTCATATAAACTCTGTAAGTTTGGTTGCCAAGAAAGTTTTATATCTTGAGCAAATTGTTATGTGGTAAAAGCAATTACTAGATCCTGAAATGTTGTAGCTCACAGTTCAGCTAAGGCTGCTGCGTCATAAGCAGAACCTGTTATTTGGCTGGAGGAAACTCCACAGGCGATTGCAACTCTTTTGTGATGGCTTGTTCTTTTAATGGAAGTTTTATTCTTAGAAAAAATAACAGTAAAAAGCTTTTGCCTCGAACTGCGCCCCTCCCAGTAAGCAAAACAAATTAATGTCCATCATCTGTCTGATTGCAAAAATAATTGACTCTAAATTGGTAACTGAGCTGCAACTTAGCACTCTTTAATCTGTTCTGCATTTGTCATTAAGCATTCTTACTCTGGGAGAAGAAAAGAAAGCCAAACGATCTGATCTCTTCGATCTCTGCTGACACAAGGGCGTCTGCCCTTTCTCGTCCTAAATCTTTCATGATACTTTTGTCTTAATTGATCTGTTTGTTTCAATTTTTTTTTAAGTTTTTTTGTCCCTTCAATTATTTCTCTAACATTATTGCTTGTTAGGCATTTCATTTAATTATTAGCTCCATTCACTATAATTGTATTTACACTTGTCGTTTTATTCCAACAAAAAAATAAAAGGAATTGCTATGCAGCTGTTACAGTAACTTCTCTTGTTCTTGGTTTTTGTTTCTCACATGTCTCTGATACTCGATATATAGAATATATTACTACAACTGTTAGTTTGTCTTTGGCTTCATTCTGATCCAATTAAAAAAAATAGAGAGGAATTATTATGAGAAACAGGCAATGACTGCAGAGCTTGCATAGCTTCTTTTTTTGGGCATTGCAGCAGAAGCCGCAAAATCATTGCATCAAACCATTCGACAAGAGATAAGCAGAAGGGAGCGATTGACCATACTAAAAGAAAGGGAATGAGATTTTTCAGGATGTTGACAAAACGGCTGATTAGTTGAAAATCAAATGAATCAAGTAAACAAGAAGAGAGAGCAGTGAACAGAGAGGTGAGGGAGAATTAGGCTGTGCCTCTTTTGTATATACTTTCACAGAAGGATGTAATACAACCTTGGTGTTTTTGACAGATTTTTCCTACGTGCATACAAGATGATGAATTGGAGAACAAACTATCTACTCATAGTACAAATTACAGCAGTAGGGTTGATCAAATACTAGCCAGAAGATTTATAACTGAATAGTACAATTCTTTGTCTGTTGCTGAAGTGGTGTGAGCTTGACAGGCCTCAGCAGCTACGACGTTGTTGATTCCTGGTTGTGCAGAGAAGATCCAGGTAACACCTTAGCTTTGTGGTCCATGTCAGCATCATTCTCAACATGATTGACGTCAATGACTTCATTGAACAGGTAGCCAATCCTATCACCGGGTTTGAAGTCCAAGAATATGATTCTCGCTGTTTCAAAGGGTTATGCCGGTGCTCCAATTTAATGACATGTTACAAGGTGGCCAAGAAAGCAGTGAAAGCGCCCAAGACTATTGCCAATCTCTTTTTGAAAAAAAAAAACAACTTCAACTTTTGCAATTTAATGACATCCATGCACGTAAGAGACTATGAACTTTTTTATCCAAGAGAAATAATTTTGCAGGAAATTATCAATGCTAATGTCAACAGGATGATGTAATCAGAATACTTTTACGGAGGTGACGACGACTCCAACAGTAGAGCGCATAATCACATGGCGCTAGTTTCGACAGTATCCGTGGGGCGCTTAAATCTTGTGATTCTAACGAAGTAAGTTTTATCTATTGCACGAAAAATTAATAAGATGTGTTGAAACTTAAAAGGATGCTAAATATAACAATAAACACAAGAAAGTGTTTGTAGAAGAAGAAAAACTATTACTATACAAGAGAATGATTACAACAATACCTAAACTCTTTGTACAAGAGTTTGGGTAAATGCCATGATGTCTAAACAATAAGTGAAGCCCCCTATTTATAGTTAATGTTTGGGGCTCATGACAACTCTTACAACTCATTTTGCAAGTGGCATGCTTTGTTAGTGCAAGTCTATTACTTCCGTACAACTCGTGATACTTTTCATCTCACTTATCCAACTTGTAGGCTATTTGAACAATTTATTAAGTGAAGCTTTCCTTCTAGAAATTTGGCCTGAATTTTCATATTTTTAGCCTTCGTGCCTTGATTTGGGCCTTCAATTTGGCGTACCGTGACAGCATGCTAAAAGTGCCTGATGATTAAGAAGAGTAGATTGGGGATCAAAGTATAATTCGAGTTAGATATTAAAATCATTTATATTTTTCTGAATAAATAAAAGTATGATGAGATAAAAAGCAAAATGGGCTTCAACCAGAATGCCGGTGAGGACACTTAGTATTAACATAACTATTCGATTAGCCCAGAAAGAAATCGGCCCAATTGGAGAATGAAGTCGATGTAGCTTACAAATATACAGCAGTAGTAACGCACAAAATTTGTTTACGCGGCAAAGCCTCTTGCCGATGTTGATTCTCTGAGAGAGGGCGATGCCGACGATGGAAGCGCCATTGCTATTAGGGTTTCGTTTCATTCCAACTGAAGAAATAATCCTGGGTTGTCTATTCAGTAAGGTGACCCACCAGTCATTGCCTTCAAACGTTGTGCTTGAGTGCGGTGATGAAAAGCATGGCAAAACAAATTTCAAGACTGCAGCCAGTAAGTCTCTCTACTTCATTACTAACTTAAAGAGAATGTTAATGGTTCTAGAATGGAGAGATTTACGGCGTCTGGGACGTGGAGAGTTCAGAATTATGAAAAGATTATGTGCGATGAACAACACATTGGTTCTAAGCAAACTTTTTGTACGTGGCCAAGAGAGGGTCGAGAGCTGAGGCTAGATGGACCATGAATGAGTTTAGGCTTGATGGTATCCTTCGAATGAATCCCGAAGTATGTGATAATTAATGAAGTTCTTGATTCTTTTTATGTCGATTCTGTTGATCTTCTCTTTTTACTTTTTGTTTTATTGGCTTTGGTTAACTTCTGACTTCTTTTGGAAGATGACGTCTGTTTCCTTTGCTTGCTTAGTATGAGTTACTGAGTTAAGAGTGTAGGGGCCTGACAAATCTTTAATTTAGTTTCTGACTTCTTTAAAATAAAAACAATTGATTCTATCGGTACAATGTTGTGTTCTTGTTCTCAGTAATAAATCCAAAAAAAAAAAAAAAAACATTCTTGCCATGTTAGTTGAAAGATGATGATTCTTGAATATAATTTCTGACTTGGAGAAAATAAAATAAACAAAAAAACAGAAAGAAAAGAAAAAAACCTTGAAGTCGTACCCATTAGAATACTTACCCATTGGGTTTGGAAAATTTAGGCATGTAACAGACTTTTGGATGCAATGGTACTACACTTGATTATTATATCTCTGTGCGAATAAGTCGATTGTTTTGAACTGATCTTTTAATTTGTTGAATCATGTTTTAAGCGATCGATTTCCTATCGTTCCTTTGCAGATAACAATTATGGTCTTTGTCGGATCAAAAAGTTGAAGAATAGAGGGATAACTCGTAGTGAAAGTGGCAGCATTAGCATCGTTAACAATGCTATTACCAAGTCTTCAATTACTCACCAAGATGTCGAGGACAGTGGAGTGACCAGTGTGGTTACTTCCACACCGATGAATTTTCAGTGAGCTGGAATTGCAGAAATGTAGCAGCTGCATGGTAGCAATGTTGCTGGAGATGATTCCAATTACCTTGTTTGTCAACTAGATAATGCTCCATCTTCACAACAGCCGATCCTGATATTTCCTCCAGTAGAACCCGTGATAGCCTGCAGTGTGGTGGAATCTGGATTTGGCATGCACTGTTACCACCATTGGAGTGGCCGTTACCACTATTTTAAGGAACTGGTAACCACCCACATAAGGTGACCTATAACTTCTGCATAACCTTTCACTCTCTAGACAACTGTCTTCTACATTTTGACAACTTTTCAAAACTGCCATAAAGAGTGGAAATTGCCATTGACAATGCTTGATAATCTTTAAGAAGTTTTTTGATAGAAAAAAACTATAAATAGAGGTTTAGCTTACCATTTGAGGTCCCCAAGCTTATTATTTTAAAAACTTATTATCATAAAGGATAAACAAAACTTGAATGACTTCTAATGGGCTTTATAAACATCAACAATGGCAATGGCAAGAAATTAATAATTCAAACTTTCATTTTAATTAATTTTGCATGTTTTGAAGCATGATTCTGTGTTATATGCTCATATTTAGTGTCAAAGTATGATATAACATCTGCCTTGATTAGTTTAAAGTATTTTTCTTTGAAATTTTGCTTTTGGTGCAATTGGCCAATTTTTTTAAAAAAAATCTTTCACAAAGTTGGTTTTAATATGTTTTAGATGTAAAATGATGTTAGAAATCATTGGGAAATTGAATTTCTAATAATTTGGACTCAAAAATGTTTGAAATTAGCTTCAAAAATGATGAGAAAAAGTTGGGTATTATTCAAGTTTAAAATAGATCAATATGGCCATATTGGAGGTTGAAGGCGACTGGGGTGATTAAACGACATGTCATACTTTACTTTAGAATTGTATGACACGTTGGTTTTGTCTAATTAAAAAAAAAAATTCATGTTTCGTATGGATTTTACAATTAATATATAATAAATCACTCAATCAATTTGCTCCATTTCATGTAATATGCATAATCAATTATATATAAACATTGTTGCATGCTATATTGAAAATGTTTATGTTGATGTATTGAATTACATTTGGCATTATATAAAATTAAATTTATATTAATTTATGCATGTTAAGATTTAATTTTAATGTTTTTAAGAATATATTTTATGTTTTATATATATATATATATATATATATTAAGGCATAGTTTGTTTATTTTATGTATTTTTATTTGCGAATACATTATAGGAACATAAAATTTAAGCAAATAGAGAAATGTTAAATTAAGTATTATTATCAATTGTAGTTGTAGTATTTTATTTGCTTTTAATTGCACTATGAAAAAAATTTTTGTTTAAAAATATTGGATTTTAAGTGACACCACTTATGACTCCTTCAATCTTTTATAAGAATTGACTATTGTAATTTTTAGCTGAATAAATTACACTTTATTTACCTATGTAATAAATGCATAAATATTTTGAAAAAAATTTGTGGAAGGCATAAACATTATATTACAAACACACACACACAATATATATATATATATATGTATGTATTAAAATGTTTAAGTGATGCATAAAAGCTTCGTTAATTAGGGAGTAGCTATAGTATTTTTTAAGTTAAATAAAATTTTATATTAAATTAAGATCACATATAATTTAAAATATTAATTATAGTTAATCATATTAAAAGTGATAAATTTTATCTCACGAGAATTTTTATTACATTTATATGATTAATTAAGATAAAATATAATATTTTTTTTCTTAATTTACCCATAATAATTAATAAATTAGATATATTATAATAATTTTATCATAAAAATATTTTATAGCATATTTTATATTGATAAAATATGTTAAAATTTAAGTTTTAATAAAATTTAAAATAAGTATATATTTTTACAGTATTATAACCTACAAACTTATTTGATATCAAAATAGATGTTCCGAATTAATAGGAAATAACTACAAAAAATAGAAAGAGAAAATATTATTATATTTACAATGGTAGGATATAAATTATATTATACGAAAAAAAAAAATCACTACTTACTACTGATGCTAGCACTCTAATACAAATTAAATTTTATAAATGTTAGAAACGATATAATCGCTTTAGTGTAATGTTCATAATGATTAAAATTTTTATTAGTATACGTGGTTTAATCACTCAAGATGATGATGTTTGTGTTTTATTAAAAACTATTGATAAACAGTTTGAGTCATCAAATAAAATACTAATTAGTACCATAATTATGAAATTCTCTACCATAAAACTCACCACTATTAGTGGTACGCAAGAGTACATCATGAAAATTAGAAATACAGTGATTCAACTTAAAACACTTGATGTGACAATATCTAAATCTCTCTTAATTTATTATATTTTGAATTTACTACTTTAATCATATAAACCCTTCAAAAAATTTTATAACACATATAAGAATAAGTGATTCATTAATAAATTAATGATTATGTATGTTTAAGAAGAAAGAAGGTTTATTGCTAAAATATGAGTGAATTCTTAAAATAATAGTGCACATTTGGTAATGAAAGGAAATAACAAAAAGAAAGTGAAGGCCAAAATACCTACCCAAGTTAAGATTAAGAAAAAAAATTCAAATACTTCTTTTACAAGAAAGAGGCATATAAAAAGAATTGTATTAACTTTTTGCAATGGCTTATTAAGAAAAATATTCTTTTTTTCTTGTAAGTTATAAATTTAATATGGCTAAAATTTATCATAACATTTAGTGGATTGACTTTAATTTTATAATCTACATTACGAACATTTTGTAAGGATTATAAAACCTAAGAAAACTAATGGAAGCTAGGCAATTTATTTATTATGGCAATAAGATAAGCTCAACTATTAAAATTATTAGAACATGCAGTTTAGTTCTCAATAATAATTTTGTAATAACATTGAAAATAACTTTTTATATTATTGATTTTTATAGAAATTTAATTTATATTTCAAGACTTGTACTATATAGATATTCCTTTAACTTTTTTTATAATTCAACAAGCATTTTTTATAATTCAAAGTTTATTGAAAATAATACATTGTCTAATAATTTTTACTATATTAATTTATAAAATGATAGTTATTATATAACACAATAGATACTCATACTAGTGTAAAAAAAAGTGCTATGAATGAAAATTTTTCTATATTATGGTATTAGAAATTATGACATATCTTCATACATAAAATTAAAAGGTTTATAAATGATAAGGATAGTAAATGATAAAGTACTCAGTACTTTAAGTTTTATTAATTTTGAAATTTGTGTAAATTGTATAAAATATAAACAAACCAACAAGTTAAAGAAAAGTGCCAAGAAAAGTTCAAAAATATTAGAGTCATGCATACTGACATTTGTGGTCCAAGTATAGATTCATATGGTCAGAAATATTTCATCACATTTATTGATGATCATTCATGATATATATATATATATATATATATCTTTACTTATTAAATAATTAAGATGAACCATTAGATACTTTTAAGATATTTAAATCAAAAGTAAAATAACAATCAAGAAAGTATATAAAGATAGTGAGATCAAATAAAGATGATAAATATTATAGTAAATACACTAAAGGTGAACAATCACCTAGATTATTTGTGAAGCTTTTTTAAAAGTATAGAATTGTTACTTAATACACTACGATTGGTTTTTCAAATCAGAATGGTAAAGCAAAAAAAATAATAATAATAATAAATATTGTTGAATATAATACAAAGTATGCTTAGTAACTCTAAACTTCCTAAATCCTTATAAACTAAAATTTTTAAAATGGTTGTATGTATATTAAATCGAGTTCCAATGAAAGTTGTTTTTAAAATGCATTTAAGGTTATCCTTCTAAATAAGAATTTATAATCTACAAAAAAAGAAATTAAAATCTAGAACCATTAATAAATATTTCATTAGATATTCAAAAAGGTTTAAATAATACAAATTTTATTTTTTATTTTATCACACTAAGTTTGTAAAATATGGCCCATTTAAAAAATATAAAAATTAGACTCAAAAGTTTTAAAAAAATTTTAACCCATTTGTTTTGTTATAAATAAGGGTGAATAGTGAGAATTTGTAGGTTTTGGGAGAAGATTGTAGAAGCCCGTAGAAGAGAAAAGAAAGAAAAGAAAAAGAAGAAGAGAGATAAAAGAAGAAGAAAAAGAAGAAGAAGAAGAAGGAGGAGGAGAGAAATAAGAAAATAAAAGTAAGATTTCCTTTTTATTCTTCATTTTGAGAAAAAAAAATTGTTTATTTTAGTATAGAAATTGTTAAACATTAAAAAAAATAGATAAATTTTTGTTTTCACAGTTAAATAGTTAAAACTATTACTATGTTAAGTTGTTAGACTTCATATCCATAAATTTTGTATCAAATTTGATAGATTGATCGAAAAATTTTTTAAGAATTGTTGAAAAAATAGATTAAAAAACTGTAGAATTTGATTGAGAGTGAAAATATAAATATTACAAAAATTTTGTTTAATTTTGTAAATTAAAAATTTTATGTGCGAATAATTAAAAACTTTAATGTCAAAATAAAAATTCTTATAATTTTAAGGTAAGATAATAATTTTTAATAATTTTAGACCTTAAATATAAATATTTTTAAGATATTTTTATAATTATTTATATTTTAAGAGGTACTTTTATAATTATCTATATTATAGAGATATTTTTATAATTTATTAATATTAATAATTTTTATTTTAGAAATACAAAATTGTAGAATTTTTAGACCGAATTTTAATTTAATTTTAAGTCAAAAATTTATTTCTATTTTATTATAAACAATATAAGTTATTAGTTTATTTTAGTAATTATGTATTGATATTAAAAGTAATATAAGATAATGATTAGAAAAAGAAAGAGACTGAAAAAGTTATAAAATTACTGACGTCTTTTGATTCAAGTAGGTAATTCATATATAATTAAGTGTTTTGGTGTTTTGAAAAATTGAAAAGTGGGGTTTTATATTAAAATTTTATGAAAAATTATATTTTAATGATATGATTACTGTTCTGTTTTATTTTGTATAAATTCTTCACGATTTAACAATATTATTATTATTAAATTATGCTTCTAATATTTGCAATACTGTGAAATGATATGAAATAAGTTATTTTATTATTACTATGTGTAATTGGAGTGTGAAATAGTATATGGCCTTTATTTTGCACTGGTGACTATAAACTTAATTTTAGTCTTACGGTAAAAACCCGTAAACTTGAAATTATGGGCGGCGATCCTTTTGTATAGAACCTCTAAAATATGTAAGTTGCACATTTTTTGAATGGCAGTCTTTAAGAATAATGCCCCAAAATTATACATTACACATAGTGATATCTAATTTTAATTGATATTGTATTATAATTATTTATAATTATTTCTATTTATTTATGTTATTTATAACTTGTTTAATTGGAATCATGATTATTATTAAATTACTTGAAAAACTCCAATTACATGTGAATATATACGGAGCGTTAGCTCATACTCTATTTTTTAGATTCTATTGGAATAGCAGGAGATAAGTGAACTTAAAGAAATCTTACTTTTTTTACTAGATAAACTTTGAAGGATTACTTTACTGTCTATATTGTATTTGTTAGAATATTGTAAGAAGATTGTTTATATACTATTAAATAAATATATTAAATTTTGATGTAATATATTGTGTTGTAGCGGTAGTTTGATATTTTATGAGAAATATTAGAAGTGTTGTAGAATTTTTTATATTTGTAAGTCTTTATAGATATTGTCTATATATAGTAGGGACTCTGCCAAAGCATCCAAGACCTCATTTCTTCAGTTTTAAATTATTTCTTTAAACCTTAAATCACAAACTCTAGTTTTGAGGGTGTGACAAAGTTTATGAAATCAAGAATTGTAAAATTTCTTAAGAATAACTTGATTAGTAGGAGAAATTAAACTTATAATATAGTTTTTAAGAATAATCATTTAAATTATTAACCTTCCATATTGGTAATAATGTGATTGTCATTAATAACATCCATCTGATTCAAACGGATATAATGATAATTATGATATTTCACATACAAATGATTTGTCGGTAGATTTAATTTAAAAGAAATACCTAAACATATAAAATAACCAGTTAATCAATATACTCCTTAGGAAAAATATTGAAAAAACTTTAAGAAAATCTAATAGAAATAAAAGACCGTCAATACCTAGTGATTACATTGTGTATTTATAAGAGTTTAAGTATAATATTTGAATCATAAATGATCTAAAATTGTTTTCACTAGTCATAAGTTGTCATGAATTTGATTTATGGTATAATTTCATGAAAGAAAAAATGAATTCTATGGTAACAAATAAAATATGAATCTTATTGAGTTGCATAAAAGCTCAAAAATTATTATGTATAAATAAATCTTTAAAACTAAGAAAGATTTATTAAATAATATTAAAAAATATAAAACCAGACTTATTACTAAAGAATTCACTCATAAAAAATAAATTAATTGCACAGATATATTTTCTCTTGTGTATAAGAATGATTCTTTTTGAGTTATCAAACCATTAATAACTCATTTTGATGTGGAGTTATATTAAATGGATATTAAAACGACATTCCTTAATGAAGATTTTTAAGAAAAAGTTAATATGAAATAATCTGAAAGATTCTCTTTCAGTAGTGGTAAGTATTTAATTTGTAAGTTTAAAAAATTAATATATGAATTGAACCAATTCTCCCTATCAATTGTATTTAAAATTCTATAAAATTATCTCTTTATTTGGTTTTGAAAAAAATATCATAAATAAATGTATATATCAGAATGTTAGTAAAAATAAAATTTGTTTTCTTATTCTATGTGTAGATAATATTTTGCTTGCAACTAATAATAATGGTTATACATGAGGTGAAATAATTACTTTCTAAAACTTTTGATACGAAAGATATGGGTGAAGTATATTATGTTATTAGTATAAAATACATAGAAATAGATATCAAAATATTTTAGGTCTATTGTAGGAAATTTATATAATTTTTTTTTTTTAAATTTTAGATAAAGAAATATTCTCCAAGTGTAACACTAATTGTTAACAAAGATAAGTTCAAATTAAACTAATACTCTAAAAATAATATCGAAAAAAAATAAATAAATAATATTACATACACTATAGCTATAGAAAGTATAATGTGTGCTTAAATCTATATAAGACCTAATATAGTTTTTACCGTAGAAATATTAAAAAGATATCAAAGTAACCCATGTTTAGACCACTAGAAAACTGCAAAAAAAGTTTTAAAGTACTTTTAAGAAATTAAGGATTACATGCTTATGTGTAGACGAATCTACAATTTAGAAGTAATTGGTTTTTCAAATTCTGACTTCACTAATTGTGATAATTCTAAAAAATCAAATTTTAAATACATTTTTATGTTTGTTAGTGAGGTAGTATCTTGAAGGAGTGCTAAACAAATATTGATTACTACTTCTACTATGAAGGTTGAGTTTATTTTATACTTTGAGGATACTTCTCATATAAAGTATGGTTAAAGAGTTTCTATTTTCAAGCCATTGAAAATGTATTATGACAATTCAATTACTGTATTTTTTATTAAAAATAATAAAAATGAAAGTTGAAGCAAATATATCAACATTAAATATTTAACCATTAAAGAATATATTAAGGAAAAGATAATGGTTATTAAACACATTAGCACTAAATTAATAATTATAGATTTTTTGACAAAAGGCATTCCGTCAAAGAGTTTTAAAGATTGTGTAATTAGAATAGAGTTTGTTTCATTTATGTGATTTATTGTATTTGTATATGCACTATTTATTAATAAAATTTTATTTATATAATATTTTCTCATAATTGTGTATGCATTTATTTTTTAAAAAATTATTTATATTAGACTTAGAATAAACATGAAGTTTATTCATTAAGTTAAGGTTATTAAATAAAATCTAGAATAAATATAGAGTTTATTCATTAACTTAAGTTTTTACATATAGATAAGAATATAAGAAACATAATATATTATAATACATGGAAGAAAAATTGTTGATTTTAATTATTTATTGTCATTATTCATATATTTGTCTCTTATATATATATTTGATAATTTATGAATCAAGTGAGAGAATGTGGGCAATTACCACCATTAAGGAGGTGGTATTTTAAAAAAATGATAACCACCCACGTAAAGGGCACATAACTCCCCACTCTCTAGACAACTACCTCCCACATTTGGACAACTTTCCAAAATTGCCATAAAAAGTGGAAACTGCCATTGATAATGCTTAATAACTTCTGAGTAATTTTTTGATGGAAAAAATTATAAATAAAGGTTTAGCTTACCATTTGAGGTCTCTAATTCATTATTTTGAAAACTTACCGTCAAAGAGGATAAAGAAAGTTTGGAAGACTTCTAGCGGACTATATAAACGTTAACAATGATAATAACGAGAGGTTGATAATTCAAACTTTTTGTTTTTATTAATTTTATATTTTTTTAAGCGTGGTTCTATGTTATATGCTTACATTTGAAACTCGAGGGTAGATAGGGCCGTATTATCCTGAAGCACATGGCGTTACTGGTTCCAGAATCAGATAATCTGCTATTTCAAGGTGAGGATTAATAGTTATGAGAAGTGGATAGTTAAATACTAAATTCCAGACAGTAATGAACCATACCTTGTCAAGAGAAGTCGATAGTTAGATACTAAATTCCAGACAGTAATGAACCATTACTTGTCAAGTTCTGCTAATAACTGGTTTGGCACGCTAAGTAATTCTTTATTCCGATAATATTGTTTTTACCATTTACATTTTGGTGGTTTAGTCGTTGCTTTATAGATAAAAGTGCTTCTCATGTAAATCAACTATTTTTGTTTGAAATGAAGAAATGTAGACATATTGTTACTGGAATTTTAAACATCATTGATTGCCTGTTGGTTTTTTATTATCTTACATAACCTTTTCATAATGCATTTGGATATAATGTTCCACAGGTAACCATTTTTAATAAAAGCTACTTTTGCCTCCCTCTCTCTCTACTCAGCATGGAGTTAGTTGAAGGTTATTTGGCAACAAGCAAAATTCTCTTTCTTAGTATGTCGGGTGTCTTGTCTTCTGTAAAATAAAGTAATTATTAAGAGTGTCGAGGTGTAATGAAAAATAATCTTCTGATACTTAAGTTAGTAGTATTTTTCCTAAACCTAAGAGGTTATAAATGAAAATAATACTTAAAAAAAAATAAATAGTGATGTGAGAGAATTGTACTTGTAATCTTTTTGGCAGCATTACAACTAACTAATTTTTTTTGTCCCCTCTCCTGTGGATGAATTCTCCCTTCTATAAACCATGATCTAATAGTTATAAGAGATGATCTACCGATAATCACCACGTGATTGTGGGTAATTAGATAATTAAGCATTTTTAAACAAACTTGTCCTCCAAGATAGTGGGTGATTACGTGACTATCACTGTCAGCAATCTCCAGAGTTTCTTCATCGGTGTGCATTGGAGAGTCCCCAATCTTGGTTCTCATTAAATGGCGGGAAATGGATGAGAATGAATGCTCGATATTGGACAGGTGGATTGCAGGAAAACAGTAAGCATCGTTAACTTTGCTACCCTTAAGCTGGCTATATTTTCAGGTCAAGCAGAACCGGTAGTGAAACCTTGTTTAAAGTATTGATAGTGTTTAGCCGATGTTGATTTGTTTTCTTGCTACTGAGAGAACAACCCGTCCTCATCACCATTTGCATGATTCTGTTTCTTTTATTTGAGCTTTTAGGTTACCATCAGATTACACTCTTCTTGCATAGCTTGCTCTTTGCCATGAAGCGCCTGTAATATCTTACCATACATCGCTCTTAGGTTTTTATTCATTAATTTTCCATCAGGGACAGAATTCGCAACTGAGATCATTTCTACTTGATGAGTTAAAGCTCCACCTTCTACGTAGGAGGATTAAATTCCTTGAGTGATTTTGGAAAGCGTTTTGGATATTAGGGAATTGTTATGTAGTTTTTTCTCAGGATGGACTTACAATACAAGGCCTTGATATCAGATACTGGACGCATGGTATGTCACTGTTGATTCCCACCCTATCTTCGGATACCTGAGAATAAGACTACCTGTAGTGTAGCAGTCCTTTATTCAGATTATTGGCATCCATTCCATATTCATCTTAGTTTTGAATAGTAATCCAAATCCTTGAAGGCGGCAGAGACGTAGTGATTACTGAATTAAATCTATAATAATCTGGGTTTCATTTCATCAGTTAAATATAGTTTAGTTCACCCAATTCTAAGGTTTTCTGTTCTTCCGTCTTTGTCTATTTTAACTGATAATTCAATACTCATGCAGGCACACACAAAGAATAACAGCCTTTAAAAGAACAACTATGTAGGTTTGTATTGAAAGGAGAAGAGAATATGTCCAAGTTTGGAAGGCCCTGAAGCTGCTGCCGCCTACCAGCCTCATCATAGATAAGTGGGCCACTATAATAGAAGTTGATTTTTTTGCAAACTTACCATCTTCGATTTAGACGTTATTTCTTTTCATCTTTCATCACCAATTGACAAACCGCTTCAAAATTAGGTTTCACCTCATTGGTTCTGGTTGTAGAGACTATTGTGGGCTTTTAAAAAGGTCCCTTTCCTTTGGTACAATATATGGCTTTCCTTTCTTAACTTACAATCAAATCTGTTACCATCCCAATTTAACAAAGTTGAGATGCAATACCAAGATTTAATTCTATCATCTATCAAAACTTTCTGTAATTTCCAGAAGGAAATTCTATAACCAACCAAACCATGCCATTTATTCTGTATGCTAACATGGAAGGGCATATTCAGATTTTCATGATTACAATCATAAATACAAGGACCCATTTGCTAGTCTGAGAAAATTTATTCCAGTAAAGGATATACCATTTTCACAAGTCCATCAACAAAATGGTGACCCATCGTTGAGATTGACATCACACTAATTTTAATTTCAGTATTATTTCTGTTGTTTAAAGAAAAAGCATTTGAAGCAATTTTTCTCATCCTTAAAAATGTTTTCTCTCTTGTCAAAGTTAAGATAAGATTATAGACAAGACAAAATTGAAGGGACCGAACTATGCTACAACCCATTAATTATGCCCACAAAAGAGTACACATATCGAGCATTATAATTGTCCCATGAGATGAAATTTCATTTCACAAGTTGGTACTTAGTCCTCATAATTGAGATTCTAAAGTTAAAATGACCCAAAAAAAAAAAAAAAATCAGATCCAAGACTTGAAGATTGATAGGATGTAGAAACTAACAAAGTCTTATGTCAATCATGGCGAAACACGTCATTAATATTATTAATTAATAATGCTCAGTTGTTTATTTGTATTATTCCTTAAGGGAATTTTGATTCCGTTTATTCACTGCTCATCATCTTAAAAAAAAAAAAAATACTGCATTAATTTAATCAAATTCAAAGAGGGAATCTATCTACTAGAATATTTATGATTGACCGATAAAAAAGCAATCAAAGATTCCATGTGAATTTTCAAAGTTCACTAATTGTAGTTGTTGAAAAAGGAGAATTTTCTCAAGTGAATGAATGGTTTCTATATTTATTTTCAGTGGTTATTAATTAAAGTTGTTAATTATTAATTAATTAACAGGTTAATGTTGTTTTCAGCGGTAACATCTAGTGTTGGTGTTGGTTCAATCACGGAAAAAAGAAGAATTTAATTATGATTTAAATGTGAACTTGAAACGAAAATGGGGAGAATTTGACCAAGGTATTAGATCCCCACACGCCATCACCACCACCACCACCCACTCTTCAATCTTAAATTTTCCAAGAAAAAAGAATCTTAATTAGTTGATTATATTACCAGTCATGTCAATATTAGAGAAGAAAGGAGCAACAGTAGTAGAGTGTGCACAGCGAATGACTGCAAGTATTGATGAATACATTAAAGATTAAGGAAAAGGAGGCATGCCCATTTGATTTTCATCCCCAATTATGTTGTAAAAAGCCGAGGCTGAGATGGGAAGTAGCTCTCAGGAAGTAGTTGAATTTTTTGATGTTTTGAAGATGATGATAATGAGAATGTAGAGAAGACGTTTGTTTTATTGTCAGAGTTAGAATCAAAAGTTAAAAAAAAAAAAAAAAAAAAAAAAGGAAATGTCAGCAAAAGACATGGATAGTTTCAAGTCATGGCTCTTACCGCTTACCTTTCTCTTCTCTTCTGCCCTACACCCCGAAAGGAGTAAACATGGTAAAGATTGATTCCATCAAATTGTCAGGTCAGGCCTGCCCTTTGATAATTGCTAGAGCTAAGATTTCCTGAAATGAAACTGGCCCAACTCTTTCATTTGTCATCGTGTGGAGATTTGCCTTTGATTGTTGGTCCTTCAAACCTTTTCTTTTCTTTTTACTACTTCGAGAACCACACAACACAACGCAACGCAATTTCACTCGGTCAGCGTTAGCTTTTCTACTGTTGCTTGACATTGATTGCCAGAGATTCCAACCTTCTCTTTATATGTTCATTATACTGTGATAATAATTATAATAACATCAATTATTAATTTTCTACGGCGGTGATGGAGGTTGGAAGAAAGTAAAGAAAATGATGCTGACGTGATCTCATCAATACAAACATTATGAATCCGAAGGGTGACATAAAGTTTTGTCGATGTAGCCCCCATTACCTCATTTTTCTTATCAAGAATATATATATATATATATAATATAATATAATATAATATATAAAATCCCAAAAAATTGTAACACAAAAAGGTGAATTTATAACCCAAAATCCAAAAGCATCGTGGCCGTCCAAACTAAGCAGAGTGGAAGACGGAATTGATGATCAAAGTCAAATTGACTTTGGAGATCATGAGGTAGAAATTATAGCACACATAGTGGTTGAATGGGGATATCCACGCACAATTCAAGCTCTGAGTGGAGGAATATTTGGGATCAAGTGTCAAGAAGCTGATGGAAGACAAACAAATACGTTCAGGAACAAATAAAAAGTGTAAATTAGCTGGTTTTGGGGAGACAACCCAAAAGAAAACACAAGTACCCAGCGGTATTTTCACTTTTAAAAGGAAAATTAAATAAAACCCACTAAAACGTCAAATATTCTTCGCAAAGATAAAAGTAAGTACCCATTAGTACATTTGTCACCAAATGAACTGGACAGGTGTTTGGTAATTGGTTATTTTCTTCTATTCTCTGCAACTTGTTTTCTTTCCCAAAATTGAACATCTGTAATTATTAATTTTCCTCTTTATTTGTTGATAGTTATATTAATATAATGTTTATATTAGAAAGAGATGTTATAGGAGAGATTACAGGATAGAAAGATTTTTTCACCAAAAATAAAAAAAAACCCAGAGTATTTATTTCTTCAGACTTCCATCCCTTCTCTATCAAATATTTATCCATTTACTTTTGTATTGGTGTGTGTTTTGTCACGATCATTGGACGCACGTGGAAACCCAGAGGGTAAATTCTTCCCGAGCTTCTTCTCTTTTATAGAAACACTGGATGGATTAGAATAGAGGCTTTCAAATTTTTTTATATATTATTTTTATATGTTAATGGTATTTTATAATAGTTTCGTGCTGATGCCCATCTTCCATCGTCGTCAGTTTATTACTTCTCTCTGCCACCCTTTTTTTATTTCCCGTTTTCTTTGTAAGCATCTCTCTTTCATTTTCTCTCTCTTGTTATATTTTATTCTGCTATGAGTTGCAGTGTGTGAATCATAGATTGCATGTCTTCTTTTTAATCTTCACTTCAATCTTTGTTTATGTTTGTTTTCTTGGTGTAATGTGGATGTCAGTTGAGATTGTTTTATGATCTGGGTATGTTTTTGTTTGCAGTGATATTTATTTTTCTATTAATGTATGTCAAACTGATTCAGGTTTTTTCAAATCGATCTGTAATTATCTGGTTGTTAATGATCATACCCTTTTAGTTGGATTGCCTTGTTCAGGTCAATTATGACTCCATGCACATCATGATCTGCCTGCTGTTTTAGAAAAAAAAATGTTTTTAATTGTTTCATTGATTCTTAACTGCTAAATTTTGTAATTTTTTTTAGTCATTTCCTTTGCAGGAGCCAGATGGTTTAGTGTGTTAATGATCTCTAGAGTTGGTGGCTATTTTTTTCTTCCATTTTCTTTGAAATAATCATACCGTTGTTTATTACTCTTAAGTACTTCAATTTTCTCTTAAAAATAAAATTTTAGTTAATAATATAATATTTTTCACATTTCTTCAATTTGAATTTGGTATTTTGTTGCGTTGTTATTATGACAGATTAATTAAGCTTGCTGAAAGCATGGCTCTTTCTGGGGTTCACAGAGATAGAGGGGAATTAAGGATTCACGAGAGTTTGGAGGAGATAAGTACTGATTTGGCAGACTATATAGCTGACTTATCAGAGGCGTCAGTGAAAGAACGGGGTGTCTTTTCCATTGCCTTGTCTGGTGGTTCTCTCATTGGCTTAATGGGGTATTAATGTCTCCCTTTTTCATTTTTTTTTTTTATTGATTATTTGGTTCTGTGATATTGGCGTTCTTGGTTTGAATCTCTTGTTTCGAACAGGAAACTCTGTGAAACTCCTTATAACAAGACTGTGGACTGGGCTAAATGGTATATATTTTGGGCAGATGAACGTGTGGTGGCGAGAAACCACGTTGACAGCAATTATAAGCTTGCAAAGGAAGGCCTTTTGTCTAAGGTTTGTAGCTTAACTAATATTTCTTCTCCTTTTACTTCCTTTTCTTTTTCTCCCTTCTCACTCCTGCTCTATGCATAGCCTGTTTTTGGTTCTCAGCTTTGGTGCATTTTCTTTGCTCTGTTGTTGATAATAATAAGCAAACATGTTCAATTCAGTTGGTTAGCGTGGGCTGTGGCTGTGTCAGTACAAATCCATCTCAGAATTGCTCTTGATCCCTTCAGTTTCTAAATGTTTTGATTTGAGATTAGCTTCTCTGCTAATAATTTGGTGCTTCTCACTTGCTGCTGTCGATATTTTTCATATGTCATTAATTAGTCAAAAGCACATTTTGGACATGAAGTATATTTCGTTGGTAGGTTTTAATTGCTTGTGTTACATGTATCATGATATGTGCACGCTGTGATCTGGAATCGAACATTTACGAACAGAAGTAAAATTTGCTTAACAAATTTATCCATTCAAGTTTCTTTTATGCGAGCATTTATGCATTCAATATTCGTTTCCTCATTTTCACTCTTTCACCAACTATTCCAGGTTTCCTTCAAGCCTCTATTGTCGCTGTTACTGCAATTTTCTGATTTGAATGTTTGGTTGTAATTAATTTTTCAGCTATTAAGAAGTGTGTTGACAAATTGGTATCTAGTAGAGGAAAGGGGCCATGGCCAGAGAAATTTTGATGAGAAGGAAGTAATTGCATCATTCATTGAGGTTGAATCTCCTTTAATTAAGAAAGGAAAAAGTGTCACTTGCAAAACTGTGGGTTGGCCAGTTATTTTGGGGGTTTCTTTAAGTTTAGAGATGAATCGGTGGAAAATACTACTTGAATCAATTTCACTACTTGTAAACCTTTTGAATGTTATTTGAACCTCTGTCACTAATTAATGTGCTTCACCACTGTATTGGTGTTGCTGCTCTTTTTGATATCATTTAAAATCACAAAAGATTTGGAAACAATGATTGATCATTTAATTGTTGTGTTTGAAAATGTTAATGCTGACTTATACTTGAGAAACAAAGATTACTGTAGTTGAAGTCCTATACTATCTTTTCAAATATGGACTTCTGATTGAATAGAAAACATTGGTGGAGGTTATTCTATGTTATCACCTTTTCATATGGTAATCATTTGTGGGAGCTCCTAGAAACACAAAGCTTCCTTTCATAAAATGGTAATTTGAAAATTAGGAATAAAATTTCTCAATTTTAGAATTTGTATCCCATGTACCTTCAGATGGGACTATGCAAAACCAAATGAATAGCCATCTCTGATTCTTAGGAAGTTATCCACGTGGTGAACGTTTGGAAATTCTGACACTGGTCAAATTGGTTTTTTCCATCTTCGCATTTATGTTTCCCAAATTGCTCAAACTTTTGTCTGTGACTGGAGATCTGTTCTTTACCAGGATACATTTGTTCTGCTTTTCAAAAGTTTCTTTTGACTTATTTGATATATGTTGTTTATCTACCAAACCAACTGGGAATTTGTAGTTGTGACCTTTGTCAATTTGCTGGTTTCTAAAGCAAAACTAGCTTTCATGTTGTTAAGCATCACAAATTTTCAGACTCAAAAACAGTAAGTGTGAACATGTCTTCAAGTGAATATAGTTTAGTTAATGCTGTAATAGTTACAGTGCTATATTTAATGTTACATGTTGCAATATCTAAATTTGGAAACTGTTGCAAAATCAGTAGTATTTATCAGTTTGTCATTGTTATGCTTTTGGCAATGCGTAACAGAAAATATCTAATTGAATGGTCAGCCTTTTTAAACTTATTCTTTGATAGATTACTAGAATCTCTTATACCCTTGATGCTGATAAGAAGACTATATCATATATTTTGCAAATATCTGAGATGAATGAGTGAAGATTACAATATTGTCCTCTGTTTGTGTCTGTGGATTTGTGTGCATGCAACTGTGGGTGGTTGGGTGTAATATGCAACATCTCTTACGGATTAGTGAGTTGGCAGAATGGTTCAAACCACTTCAGGGTGTGCTTTCCTGGAGAGCAAGCCTGTGTAATGCACTCTAAAGCAAAACTGTAAAGTTTTATTGCTTTTCTTATCCTCCCTTGGGGGCAGATGGCCAGTCAAATGCATTAACTAATTTTAAACCTCATAAACTTTGAAACAAGTTCTGGAATACAAGAAAAATATTGCATATTTCCTGTTTGTGTCTGTTGTTTCTGTCTTGTGTGTAGTCCAAAACCATTAGGTATCCTTCCACTTTTTTAATTCTTAAGTTATAGAGGCTTATCAATATGTGGTATTGCTTAATGTTTAGCTCTATCTTCTTCGTTGAATAAGTTTCATCCAAGAAGGTTGAATTGATCCATTGATAGAATCTTTTTTGGTAACTCCTCTGTTTATTTTTATTCTCATCATGTGCATTGTGTATTACAGGTTCCAATAGTTCCCAGTCATGTGCATTGCCTTAATGATTCATTGTCAGCGGAGGAGGCTGCTGATGAGTATGAGTTTGTCATACGTCAGTTGGTGAAAACACGGACTGTCAGTGTTTCTGATATTAGTGACTGCCCCAAGTTTGATCTCGTCCTTCTTGGAATGGGTGCTGATGGCCATGTTGCATCACTATTCCCTAACCACTCAGTTCTTAACGAGAAAGATCAATGGGTAACTTTTATTACTGATTCCCCTAAACCACCACCGGAGAGGATCACATTCACTTTGCCAGTGATCAACTCAGCATCCAATGTGGCTGTGGTCGTGACAGGAGAGAGCAAAGCAGAGGCTGTGCATTTGGCAATTGATGATGTGGGGCCTGATTGCCCGTCACTGCCTTCACAAATGATCCAGCCTACAAAAGGGAAGTTGGTGTGGTTTTTGGACAAGCCTGCTGCCTCAAAACTTGAAAGTTTTCAATTTTGTGAGTAGTGTCAAAGCTATTCTTGCCAAAATGTACGTCTGTGTGTAGTTGGGGGGTTTCAAAACTATTGATCCTTTTAGCTTCCATTAGGTTCTGCCTTTTTTTTTTAAACCTTTTTTCTTTCCTTTTTCTGCTTTGGGTTGTTTCTCCTCTCTTTTGTGGCGGAGCTGTTGGTAGGGTTGATGATCCTTTTTTGTAAGAGGTAAATAATGTTAGAGCCTCAATGAAAATGTCTTTTCCCCCCTGGTTCTGAACGTATGTGAAAGTGAGATTATTGAATTGCCCAAGAGCCAAGCCTGTTTCCATTGCCAACCAGTATAGTTTTCATGAAAAGAAGTAGTTTCCTGTTCACATTTTTCTCTATCAATTTTGTCAAGAATGCTGGTATTCCATATTTAAGGGCATGTTTGCAAGTGGATAGTTGCTAGATATTTCATTTTTAAGCGTAAATGAGTAATTAAGTAGCCGTGTTTGTAAAAATAAGCTGTAACTAGCATGTTGTGATTAGCTTTCAGTTTCGTTTTCCCTGTTTACAAGAAATTATAGATCATCAGAAATAAAAGCTTTCTGAAATGGAAAGACAAAATGAATTACAACCATAGGCAGCAATGGCTTTGGCAAAATCGCTACTGATACGAGCATTTAAGACCCAGCTTTTCTGTTGCATCAGCAATTATGTGTGCATTATTCAAGAAAAAGACAGGAAATAATAGAAAGCCCTTCAATTCCGGAAAACTATTTACTTAAAAATGAAAGGACTGAAAGTTAGACTTTCTGCTGTTTTGAGTCTTCCCATCCAAGAAGTTGGAATATTTGCATGCAAAGTTCTCCCTCCTTGCTCCTTGAAATTATTCATTTCTTTTGCCTATCGTCTAAGCTTGATTTAGAATTCTGTTAAAGACTGCATTTTAAATTTACTATTTTATGCAACTCCATTGAATGGAATAACACTAAAAACAAAATTCACAATTGATTTCAAACAAGAGAGTTGATAATTAAGCACTAAAATGCTTCTTTTTTTTTTTTTTTTTTTTCGAAGCATCGACATGGGTTTAATACATGGTTTGTGAATTGATTCTTATTCTATGTTGAATTGCCTACAAAATACATTGTTTTAACAGTAAAGCTCTGAGACTCTGACGCCAACAATCAATAATGCAGGAAACGGAACACTATATCACCACTACTATTATTATTGTTATAATATAGCTGCATTTGGTGGAACAAATAATTACTAACATAACATGATTGGCTTGTAAAAGCAAGTAACAGCTCCTAATCCTAATCCTAATTCCTAACCTAAAAAAACTGACATTACCTTAGTTGAAATCTATGAATTAGGCTTAGGCTTGTTCACCAACTCTCAATCAATCATCTCATATTCAATTATGCAACTAACAATTATCATTTATCACCCATCTCTTTCAAGAGTGTGATTGTGATTCTACTCATTTATAACTTACTAATTTACTCATATAATGAAATTTCAGCAAATATATTTAATGCATAGTCTAAATTCCTGAAAATATCAGCCTATAGTTAAAATATCCTGACTGATTTTAGTTGAGTGTAGTTTCATCTCCATCAAGTACTTTAAGTTGAACAGAACAAAGAAAGATAATAAAGGAAAAGTGAGAGATTGATGAATAAAATACTTAGAAAACCAAAGGAGTTATCTATAACAAATAAAAATGAACATATATGGATTGTTTGGGAAGAGATTCTTAAAAAGGGAAATCAAGAAAGTAATTTTGAAAATAGAATGTATTTTGTTTTAAGAATAAATTGCTGAAACTATATGAAATTGAAAAAAAAAAAAAAAAGAAGCATGCCAAATTTGATAAAATCATGAGAAAATTATTTAAAATATGAATATTAAATTCATATAAATTAAATGAAATTTTCCAACCAGTTATAATAAATATTTTTAAAGATTTAGGAAATTTTGTTTGAAATTTAAAAATATAATAACTTAGATCAATCTCTTTGAGTATAAAGAATAGAAAAAATACCTGTGAAAATATTTCAGGGGAAACCTTTCAGGCTTCTGTTCAGAAATAATTAATACAACCAATAACTAAGATAAATTGCCCTTTCCACTGGAAACCATTAATGTGAAAAACTTAATTGAAATGACATTTCAATAAAACTAATATCTTGGAAAACAGCCCAACCAAGGAACAAAATTAATGTGAACAAACATGCTTAAAAGGACAAGATTAGCACAAATATAATGCTTGCCAGACTAATATCTTACATGTATCCATCAGCTTTAACCCTAACAGTCAAAAGAAGATAAGAGGAAGATATTGATTCACTGAACCATAAGAAACTAATCAAGACAAATCATACTTGCCAAAAGAAGCTGTAAACTAGCAATTATAGCTTTCCCTACAGATCCTATCTGTACAACTCAAAATTGGGATAGCAAGATTAATGCTACCTCCATAAATCCCCACCAATGGGGAAGAAAAGGCTCAATTTACTTTACATTGGGAAAAGAAAATTGCAGTCAGTGGCATATAATACAATGAAGTGTTTGAATCAGTATACCTCCCATATCAACTAACAGGCTCAAGTGTGCGGTATTCCTTTTCTGTGATTGATCTTATGGCATATGGATCAGCTTCCACTTCTTCTTCCATTCCTTCTTTAGGAGGAAAGCCACACATCCTCGCAAGCAACCATTGATCTGTTACCCCACAATCAATAGCATACTTGATTGTACGTTCCAAGTACCCTTTACTGTAATGAGATGTGACTGGATTGTCAACATTCTCATGATACCTGCAAAGTGTCACAAAACAGATTTTAGCAAGCAGGTTCAGCTTCAGGAAACAATTTAAGGCTTCATTGGCCACAGTGCCTAAGCAATGATCCATTAATTTTAGCGCATGCATTGAGGAACATCAACGACCGAAAAAGCCATATCCAAGTAAAAGTCTGTGTCTTGCATAAGCCATGGCTATCAGGCATCTCACTTATCAGTTTCTTTTGATTAACTTAACTTCATCAGAAATAAAATTTTATAGCAGGTAATGTAAAACGAAATTATATAAGTTTGAAAACAGAAATGCATTCATGCGACAGCAAGTTGCTACAAAGAGCTATCCATTAAGAAGTTCAGGAGGGCGAAAAATGCGGGCTATAAATTGCATTATGAGCAGTTATGACAAAATCTAAAACAGCGTATCAAGCCAACAACTGTAACCTAAAATTTTTAAACAGAGCACTTAACATGTTTAAAGCAGTAGCAGGTCTCTCTCTGAATTTCCAAGGTAGCAAACAACCCTACAAACCAAGGTATAGTATTTTGAACCATTTTTACATCTTTTAGTAGCATGGTGATTACTTGTCAATCATATCATTTAGTAACTGAAGAACAACTATGTTAAACATAATTTTGTTAGGTCAATAACAATTATTTGTGTACACTAGTCAGTTCAATTCACAAAATCTCATAAGGTGGTAGAAGTGTTTTGGTTCAAATCCAACTCATGCCATCACTAGCATGAGACTTGTTTTTTATTAAAGAACACACACACACAAAGACAAAATAAATTAAAAGTAAATTAGCGGTATGATTAAAGGAAGATATGGCGGAATATGTAAAATATATGGTGCAATAGGTATTTTAGATAATTTATCAATTTTGAAAGATTCAAAAAGAGCTTCTCGCAGACATAAAAGAACTGTTTTAACTTGAGAAGCTCGTCTCAAATTGCAACTGAACGAATTGCAACTGAACAACTAAAATAGAAATTGACAAGACCACTCATTTTTCTGATAAGACATGAAAATAAATAGCCTCTCACTGGGTATAGTAGTCTGCAACACAAATGAAGAAATCAACATGTCTCACATTTTCCAAGAAATTGAAAAAAGAGAAATACTGTTAGTGACTTGGTCAGACAGTACAGCAATGTATAATAAATAAGCACATCAACAAGATTGAACCTGCAATGAAGCCATCTCCAGATGCAGACATATCAGAAGTGAAACGTGTAAGCGGGGCAGCCTCCATCCCCAGAACTGCACCATTGTCCTCCTTAGTGTAGTAGTATATCTTAGAAGTCCCATTTGTTACAAATAAAACCTTGAGATTTTCATGCCAAAGTGGAGCGATCACTTCTAGTTTGTAATGCACAAACTTAGATCTTGCATTGTTTTTAGTGTCAAATTCTTCAGTGGGTTTGATCCCACATAGACACTCAAGTTCTTGCTTAGTAACCTCAATAACATCTGCAAGATTCCATGCCTGTTGAATGAACATCTTAGTTTCTTCACCAGATTGCCACAATGGCAGTGCAACATTAACATCATAGAAGATAACCCCTCCAAATTTCTTTGAGATCTTGATGGCTCACATGGTAGTTGATCTCATGTTTCAGTCAAGAAGAGAATGTGTGCTGAAGTAAAACATCTTCGCCTGTGCAAGAAGTCATCTAAAATCAGTAATTTCCAGATGCAATACATCCTGCGAAAGAACTTATAAATCAAATAATGAAAGCAACAGCATGAGCACATGAAGGTCGATTCAAAATAATAACAATAATTAAAAAAAAAAAAAAAGGTCCTCTTTTATAATCAATTGTCTATGAAACTTAAATTTAAACTGCAGAGAACTGATTCTGAATGTTTTAAGCAGATTTTGCTATATACACAAACATACAATAGTTGCACAATTGCATGCATATGGTCAACAGAAAATAATAACTGTAATCAAAAGAATAATGATAAAATAGCATTCATTATTTTGTCTCAAAGAACTGAATCGTTACCTCCTTTAGCACGTCAACATTGATCCCAGACTTAGTCAGCGCATCCACTGCACAAGGTTTTGCACAAGTCAATCTTAAACGACCTCTCTTACTAATCTTCATCTGTGATTCAGCTGTTGGCCTTTTCACATCAATGCGAACTGACCGAGTTTGGACGTTGTTCACATTCATGTAACATAGCATTGACTGACCAACCATACTCATCATCTCCATGTTTACCCATGAAAGCAACCTTACAACCCAATTTTGCTAGAGCTATAGCAACATCGCTTGCAGATCCCCCAGGAGCCCCAATAAATTTACTGGTGACCATAATGCATCCTTCATTCTTTCATGGATTTCATGATCTATAAGTCTGTTGGCCGGCCTTCCTGATGGCATAAAAGCATGTTGTGCAGCTCCGAAGCAACAAACAAGAGGAGGCAAACCATATGCAAAGCTAACATCTTCTCCCTCATATCATCCCCAATATTGGCAATGAATGTAGACCCCTCAACATCACTAATTTCATATTCACTTCCTTGATCCTCTGAATCATCACCAGTCTTTTTCGTGATCTTCCTCCTCCTCCTCACTTTTTTCTCGGTTTTTTCTTCCTCCAAATTGGTTGAAGCTAATGCAGCTGTAAATAATTGATTTATGGATTTGGGACTTATAAGTAACCTATACAAAATCGGAACAAAATATTCATTAAATAATAAGGGGTTTACCTTTCCTTTTAGTTCTTCGTGGGGTTTTCTTAGTATCTTTATTTGATGTAGGCACAATGCTTTCCTCATTTGAAGCATCACTATTTATCTCCAAATCAGAACTCTCCTCCAATGCATCAGTTTCTAATTTTTTCCTTGTTCTTTTGGTAGTAGCTTGTTTAGAAGTCCTAGATGTCTTCTTTTTTGCAACTACCTCATTGTCATTAAGTTCCTCTTGATCTGGCATCTCTACAATTTTCTTTCTAGAGGTAGCGGCAGGATGCCATTTACTGTGTTATCTAAATTTCTGACCATGCATTAAGTTTACTCATGAAAAATATTGCCAATTGGAATGGCACCTACATTATTAACTATACAATTCATCACCATTAACACTTATATAATAAGTGAACTAAGGCTAGTATGAACTATAAAGTTTACTTGCTCTTAGCATTTGAGCTCTCTTGCGGAAACTAACAGTAACGCATCCCAGAACCTCTAAGCAATTAAAGTTAACATTTCCTCGAATGAATTATAAAAGAAGCAACACAGGGGTTTTAGTTCACTTCTACGAGTATTTATTCCATGAAGGTCCAAACACAACATTTAGAAATTAGAAACCATCCCACTAAACCGGAATTCGAAGGCCAAAATTTTAAAATACTACTAGAAAAATAAAGAGCAAAATCTTCGAGTAAGAGATAAAAAAAGAACCTGGTAAGTGAAAGAAATCGAGCGAAAGAGAGGAAAGCCATTGAAAAAGTCCATCAAGAGCACCGTACTCTGCAATTACCAAGTCGCGGTTGTGGGATTTTAGTTTAGATTGGCACAGGATGAGTGGGTTTATTGAGCTGGGTTTTTGATCCAAATAGATATGTCTTAAGGCCCAATAATACTTGTAGCCTTAGTTATAAAAATCTTATAATTGGGGTCAAATTGTTATCTTTCTAACAAAAATATCTCTCATTCATTATTTGTTGTCAACGCATATTTTTGTCATTTATAAAACTTCTTTTGTTTTGTTTTCCTCGTGAACATTAGTTAACAACAAAAATTAATATTCAAATTATTTGTTTCAATGTCATAATTCATATATTTACAATAACGCAATCACATTAACCAACTATTATTGAAACTAATTCGAAGTATTAACACTAATAAAGTTACATTGTAATCATATTGACCTACTAATTATTCTTAATATGTTAAAATCATTTTATGTTGTGATTTTATTCACTTTGACTTAGTTATGCATGTAATAGACTTAGAACTTTACTTAAACTACCTTGTATGCATGCATTTTATGATAGGTTTGAAAAACTATAAAGATGTTGATTTGTTTATATTCGAGTTGAGGAAGATAATAAACAGTAGGTTCCTCGATAATTTTCATCTTGAGAAGAAGAAAATTATCAAGGGAAATTAGTTCATCCTACAATAATTTTCATCAAAGAGTTAATGTTAAATCACTTTTCCTACGATGAAAATTTTCATAGGAGTAATTGATTTTCCTTGATAATTTTCATATTCCCACAATGAAAATTACCTTGATAATTTTTATCCTCTCTCGATGAAAATTATCGAAGGATTTACTATTACGGGCCATTGACAAAAAATGACAAATTTTCAAGAGATTAATATATGATAATTTTACCTAATTATTTTTTATTAATTTTTTTATAAGTGGCAAGAGTTTCAATGATGATTGTACATGACAGAACATGGGAACATTTACCAGATGGCAGTGAAACTTATAATAGTGGTTGTAATTGTGGTTTTACCGTAAAAAGAAATATAAATTATGAACAATTTATTCATAAGTTATATTCTTTCCTAGAGAAAAGTTTATATGAATTTACTATTAAAATAAGGACTGTATATAACCATTGCATTCCTTCAACTATTTGGTGTTCAGTATCTAGTGATATAACTAATAATATAGAAATTACTTTTTTTGTTAATGTTAATAGTTAAGTTGCAACATTTGGGGGGTTTATACCATTATTTGTTACATTAGAACGTCGAGAGGCAATACAAACACTAAAGTTTCCAACTTTTCAAGCAACGCAGTAATTTGTGAGTATAGAATAAAGTTTGAATCTGTTTGTTTGTTCATCAAGTAGTAACTAAGTTGGTTCTGTAATTTTCACTATTGTTATAGGTGTACCAAACTCTCCAATTTAGAATAATAAGGACCCTACAAATGATTAATTTGATCAATTGTATGAGTAACAAGAACTTAACATTAATGATGTGTTCTACGTACCTAGGATTGGCAATGATGGCCAACTACCACTCAACAATCTAATGCCCCCATTTACATGGAAAAAAGCAGGTCCATTAGCTCATGATCCATTACAATGCACACCTCTGATTCCTGCAACATTTAATTTGTCAATTGATGCCTTCTCTATTATAGATGATGGTCAAATTATGGTTGGAAAGTTATATGAAACAAAAGAAAAATTACGTGGAGAATTGAGTTTGTTGTAATAAGAAAGATTTTTAGTTCAAGATTTATAGATCCACAACTAATCGATTTGAGGCAAAATGTATGGGTGATAAATGTTAGTGATGAGTTCGAGCAATATTGTTACATAAAAATACATACTTTTAGGTGAGACAAATTGATCAATTACACATATATATGATGGAAGAATTATCAAATAAACATCGTCAAGTGAATTCTCGGCTTATCGAAGAGTTAATAAAAGAAAATTTTGCTAACTATAATAAAGTGTACACACCTAAGAATATTCAATAAAACATTTAAAGTGAATATGGTGTATTGATATCGTATGCAAGAGCTTGGCATGTTAAAGAAGCTGCCCTTACACTAATTTCTGGCGACCCTGCTAAATCATACAATATACTATCACTATACTGTCATGTTTTAAAATGTTACAATAGTAAAATTGTGACATATATACGTAAGGATGCTGATAATCATTTTATGTTCTTTTTTATATCAATAGACAGTTGTATCATGATGTTTCTATTAGCAATTAAGCTAACGATGGCAGTTGATGATACTTTTCTAAAAGAAAATACCATGAAACCTTATTTGTGGTAGCTTGCAAAGCTAGGAATAATCTAATATATCTATTGGCCTTTCAAATTACGAATAATGAAAATGATGACTCATGAGCATGATTTATACATAAATTATGGGAAGCAATCGGAAAGGTGCAAGACTTGGTTTTCATTTTCGATTAACATGTAAGCATTGAGAAAACTATAGCCAATGTTTTTTCTAAGGTGACATATAGAGTTTGCACATATCATGTGGTAGGAGACGTTCTATTAAAGTTCAATTCAATAAAAAAAAAAAAATGAAGTTGATAAGTTTATTATGGCTTACTTTGTGATTGTGAAGGTGTATCATGTAAATATTTTCAATAATCAATTTTCGAGATTAAAGTGCCCAAGTCTTAAAGTAGTTAAATATTTAGAAAATGAGGTAGGGTGTCATAAATAAACTTGAGCATATTTCATAGTTAGAATATATAATGTAATGACCACTAACATTACTAAAAGTTTGAATGCCATCCTTTGATATGCTCGATCTCTTCCCATCACGTCATTGTAAAGTACTTGAAGAGTTTATTATAGAAATGGTTATAAGAAAAGAGAAATGAAGCATCTAAAATGGAAACATACCTAACGAAGTGGGCTCATGACAAAATTAATAAACAAATTGATGCAGCAAAAAATATGTCAGTTAATCTAGTTAACTGATTTGTGTTCCATATAAAAGACAGAAAAAGAGACGGTATTGTCGACCTTAGCAAAAAAACATGCATGTGTAGAAAATTTGACTTGGACTAACTTCCTTGTACACTTGCCTTGGTAGCTTGTAGACATGTTAAGTTTCAATATAACATATTTTGTTCGAAGTATTACACTACAGCTTCACTTGTTGCAGCTTATACAAAAACTATTAATCCTGTTGAACATCAATCCGATTGGGTTATTCCTAATGACATACGATCTTTAGTTCTTCTTCTACCTATGCAACGACTTGAATTCAAAAGGTTTGAGACACAAAGAATCCCATCTATTGGAGAAGAAATGACTAGACAAAAATATTGTTGTTGCAAATAGTATAAACATAACTGACAAACATGTAAAAATTTGGTGTCATTACAACAAAATTAAATGGACATAAATGTCCTTATATGTTGACGTTGTATTTCGATTTGTATTTATATATTGTTTTGTATTTCAATTATTAAAGGTCTGCTAAACTTAAGATACTATATTTAAATTGCATAATGATATTGATTTATAATAGATAGTTATGTTTTTTTATTGGATTAATTAGGGTTTATGATTCTTAGTCATTTAAGTTTAATTTTACAAACAATGCACAATGTTTCTCTTTTTTTTGTCTAGTTTCTTACTTTGGAAAAATATGTAGGTGTATATGAAGGTTTTAGAATAATGTCTCATGTTTTCTGTGAATTGCCCTCTTGTACATAATACAGCTATAGAAATATTTCATTGTTTAAGCTTTTGTTAATTTTGGCATTTAATTGTTCCATTTGAAAAGTTATTTCTAAGTACAACATATAAAAATGTAGTCTTTGTCTCTTAGCCTATCAATCTAGCTTCTCTTTCCTTTGATTTGTTTAGGAAAATATGGTATGTTAATATTTATCTTGTAACCTGGTTAAGACATTACTTACAGTCAATTCTCATTCGTTACAAATTAATTAAGAAGGTTCTGTTTGCATAGGATTTTTAGGCACATTACGTTATTAAAAAATTTACAAATTGTGATTGGCTTTATAGTGTTCTGAAGTATTAATCGTTCGACTATCTTTTCATTTATATTACCTTCTACATGCAAGTATCTTTTCTGTTATGTCATATTGACATTGTTTTTTAATTTGTCATTTTTTTTTTACTGCAAAAAGGAAATAAATTAGCTTGTAATTTTTAGTTAGTAGATTTATCTACTGCAGAAAATGCCTAGTCTTATAAGGAATGAATAAAATATGGACTTATAGATTGATCACTGAAATGAATCAGCTGGAATATAGTTGGAATACACTAACGCAAAAGATGATTGCGGGTAATATTAATGGAATAATATATAAAACTAATGATATAAATTCAAAGAACGGATTTAAAAAAATTGGTACAACCACAGACTTAAGCATGGAAGAAATATTACTCTTCCCTTTGTATTATAAAACTTACATGACTGAAGTAGCATAAATACATTATGGAACTACAAAGAATACTAAGAATTATTACATTGCTACTAAAAAGAGGAAGACGAGAAAGATTGCAATTATTTTATTATTGGTACATGTAAGATTCCAAACTCCTCTTAAAAGGTCTTTAAATGATACAAAATTTGTTAAATTCCTAAGTTAGCTAAAAAAAAGGGGGGGGAGGGGGTGGGTAATGCATGCATACATTAAAAAATTCAACATCCAACAAGTTTAATCTTAAGCTAATAGTAATTAAGTGGTTAAACTCAACCCAAACGACTTGACTATTGTGCTTACTCTTTTTGTGAAAGTTCTAGATGTTATCTTTTTACCTACAACATGAAATGGGCTTGAAATTGCATCTATATACACCGCATAGAACCTCTTGAAAAATTATACAATAATTGAAACATAAGAGCAAAATCAAATATCATGCATTTACAGTCAAATTGCAATTACTTCTGACAAATATTCAGATATGAGCAGGTGAAAAGTTGGTTGCCATTCCAATATCTCGTACTTACCAAATTACAATTTATTCTGACTAATAATTTTTATTTCCCTGTATAAAAAGAGAAGTGAAAAAGGTGGGTGATTAAGAACTTATGTTGACTTACCTGCATGTACTTAACTAGTACTAAAAAATTGATATTCTGAACCAATTCTAAAATCTCTTCTACTCTTTTATTCTCTTTGGTTGTGCACAAAAAAAGATAAAGAATACCATGCCTTTCAAGGAAGCAAATCACGTGGGTGTTCAGATCTCTATCATGATTACTGTAATAAATATAAAAGACTATAATCATCATTCTTAAAAAAATAATAAAATAAAAAATAACATGAGAAATAGGATTTCAAAACTTCACTTTATTACACATTTTATTTCAACTAGAAGTTTACCTTCTTGCCATCTATGTAACAAATCAACAAGGCAATGTTCCTACAACAACAAGAAAGGGATAACTTTAACATCCAACTATACAACAAAGTTCCATGAAATAACAATACATACCCACTTTGAAGTAAGAATAACAATCTTATATTTAGGGTCACTATTTGGCATTCGAACAATAGATCCCATAACATTGAACATATACCATTGCATTGAACTTATAACTATAAACTACATTTAGCAGCTGACAGACTAGTGCTTACCGAGTCCAACCCATTATCAACTTTTAAAATTACACAGAAAATGATAATCAATTAAATCAATCTTAGTTCATTCATATGTATTTGAGTGAAATTCAGATCGGGCACAAATGAACTCACATACATACACATTTCATTGTCCAAAAGCTCCTCCTATTAAGAATTATACAATGGAAGGCACTCACAAATTGCTAAATGATAAAACTTGTCATGTAACTATAGTCACCTGACTATTATTTCTAAGTAATAATAATTTGTTTCACTCCTTAGTCATAACATTGAAAGCAAAACTAATCCACATAAAATCAATCTCCACCCTAGTAAACAAATGCAAAATCAAAGTTATTCAAAATGAAACAAATCAATAAAATAGTTTAGTTAAACACATTCTTTAAAGTAAAATAAAGAAACAACGCAATATAACACTTCCTAGAATATAAGACATTCTTTCTTTCTAGCATGAAAACATCTGCTACAAGTATGTTTTCACCTCCTGAAGTAATGAAGTAATACATTCTAATAACTTTGCTATAATTCTAACATCATTTTAGATTTAAAAAGAATCCAAATTATCAACTCCAAAACAAGTGTATTTCACCAATCCTAATGTCAGTCAATGAACGTAAAGAAAATGAAAACAAACAAAAATATAAAAAAGATTCATAAGGTCTCTTTAAATTTTTTATTTTTTACCAAAACAAAATTTAGTATTTAATCAACTTAGCAATAGTTTTAGGATGAACATACTTGAAACTACTTTTTCTCAACTTCAGTCTTCTTTCCTACATTGTTAACCTTTTACAGTCTTACAAAAGAAGCAGATATCCATTCAATCTTACAGTCTTGCAAAAGAAGTTATTGTATCATGGTATCTATTTAATCTTTTAGGCTGCCTGTAAAAGTAATTGAAAAGACATAGCATAATGTACATTATTTTTGTATCAAAGCATAGAGTGATGTTGATTGATTACCTACAAGAAGATCAAATAAGCTATAACATAATGCAAAGACAAAAGATAAAGATAAATTTTTGTGAAAAGATGCTATCTTTGCTTCTAATTTACTAGCTACATGAAATAGCATCAATGATACAATTGATTAGTCTATAAACTGAAAACCATCTTTTTCCTCAATTTCTTAGCATCACCTAACCCAAAATCAAATGCACGCTACATAAACAAGTACTCTATGTATTTATAAATAAAAACACCATGATCCACTTTATATGTATCCTATTATGGCATACTATCACATAAACGAGTTGTCACAAATATAAAGTCATTATCTTTCAAATTTATTCTATGTGCATAAAACCCAACTTATCTCAACAACGATAGTAATAACTCAGATATATATATGTAAGTTAACCCTCAATGAAGTCATCTTAGGTAGTACAACAAAAACAATTATACATGTTAATCCGACAGCTAAGTAAATTAACTGCACCGACCACCTAATGCCTTAGATCTACACTAACTAGGAAGTAAACTATGTCCACATCAAATCAATTCTTTAGTCCCTCTACAATCTCCTCAATTGAAAGGATCTAACCTATCATGTACCGAGTAACCTTATTCCCCCAACTAAGTGTCTCCAATTGTAGTTCTTTTTATTGAATCTTTTGTCATGTTTCTTTGAAATAACCTTATTAGCATAGAAAATAATCTCATTACTTTGTATTAAATCCTTTGGCTGAAATAATTATAAATCACATCACTTACAAAAATATATATGTTTACCAAAGTCCACCACTGCGCTGCCATATCCGAATGTTGACGTTGCCTACCCTATAACAAGTGCAAATATGTATTTATATGCTATCAAAATCAAAAAAACTTGTATAGATTGGCTTTGTTTGGTAAAATACTTGTAAAAACTGGCTAGATACATAAAACCATAATCCATAATGCATTAAACAGTGTCAATACAATTGACAACTGAGTAAATACAATGTAAATACACTAAACACTCCCAACAATATCTAAAACTACATAAACACTACCTAAATATCGAAATAATGTATGAAATAATGTGTATAATGCCAAAAACAAGTGCTTAGTCTAGAAAAATGCATGATACAATGTAAAAAAAAAAAAAAACTATCACAATGAGTTCACAATGTACGATCCATCAACATCAATACATAATACATGAAAATAATGAGAAATACAACTAAAGTTATATAATCACTACCTAATTCAAAAACACTACAATCTCAACCAGAAAGTAGATAAAAAGAAACTGCCCACACAATACAATATCATTCACAAACTATATAAACAATTTATATGAAATATAAATAACTAGTAGCCAAATAAAAAATTAAATACAATGCATAACAACTCCATAAACTTCACAATCGATCATAACAACAACACTTTTAATATTCAAAACTATAACAATAACACTTCTAATCTCCAAAACCACAACAATGAGCAGCAACTATATTAAATATTTATATGAAATTAATTTAAAACAAGAGAATTTGGGTTAGGTAAACTTTCATTATCCTCTTTGGTAAATCTATTAGAGTCGAGTCAAACTTCTCATCCACTGTAAGAATTTCTCTTGTGCCTACGATGATCCAACAACCTTTTACTTTTTCAATTTGTTTGGATCTACAAAAGGCTTGACTAATCTCTTTGCTCGCCTATATTGTCGTTCATATTAACCTATCAAGTCAGGGGTAAAAAAATCACTAGAAATAATTACAGTTACTATTGAAGATGTGATATTTGTTGTTACACTTGTTGTAACAAAATATAGAAGATGGTTGTCTTGCACATCTACTTCGCCCTAACATATTCACATAAATTTTCAATATAAAATAGATTTATTTTTGTTTAAACAATCAAAACATAATCAAAATAAGATTCTATTAATAGAACATATTAATAGAAAGCATTTTTCATACCTCAGATATTTCTACAAAAAATTTAAACCGTGCTTACATCTCTTCTCTTAATGTATGTATCTCTTATCTAACTAAAGTCATTTCAACTATAAACAACTTTTCCTGTTGTGGGAAATGTGCTTCTATTTTGACTCGTAGCAACTCTTCCTACCTTAAAAAATATGCCTCTATTTTGACTCATAACTATTCTTCATGCTTAAAGAAACGACCTTCTATATCATATCGCATTCCCTTAATTGCCTGGAGAACTTTATCTATATGCATATATTGAGGCCTTGGGGATCTGTTCGCAAATTCAAAAAAACATCCTATATGAACTGAAGATGATTTGGGTGGCATCTCTAAAAACAAATCCATATGTGAGGTGCACTGTGGATCATTATGGATAACATCATCTCTCTCAGCAGCATGCTTCAATCTTACAATATCTTTGCCCTAAGCTGGTGACACCTGATAAACAACATTTCAATTATAAAAATAATGTATCAATTTGCAATAATTTAAATAACTACATAATGTATTTATTTAATTACCTCAGCTGTTGCATCTTATATAACATTATTAACACATGATAGTGATACTCCCAATTCTAAAAGAGTATAAGGGAATAATGTTACATGTCCCCCGTACTCTTCTTTTACTATCCTAATTGATTATAATTGTTAAGCATAATCTAACAGGCTCTCAAAATAAGTTGGAATCAACATGCTTTGTGGAAGAGTATAATATATCCAAAATTATTATCAATATATATTAATAATAAGATATAAATAATTCAAAATATATGTTAAAAAAAAATTGAGCAACTTATATTAAATGTTACAAATAATGTTTTGCAAATATTCTCTTGCATTAAATTCTTTACTGTTTACCAATTCAAAATGTTAGAAATTTTATTTTTTGTTTGATCGCCATACTTATCTTAACATATTAGAACAGTTTCATATATCCATATCTATAAACAACATTTCATATCAAAAAATTTTAAATACATTTTAAATATTAAATTTTCAAAGGGAATGTTAAACAACCAAAATGCGATTGAACAACCTTCCAAATTATAACACTCACAAGTATGGTTCTTATTCTTTTCCCTTAGCTCTTTGAATCTTTGTGCCTTACCAATTAATGTTTGAGAAAGGTATTTATAAGTTAGTACCCATAATACAGTGCGCCAAGGATATCTATTGAATGCTTCTAAATCACCTGCCAATTGCAACACAAATGGATCTACTTTCCCACAACTATCCCTCTTCAATAAAAATCGCCTAACAAAATAAACCAATGCTATTTTTAAAGCATCATCATCCTTCATAGTACTAAAGTCTGTCTCCTTCATAAATTTATCTAACTAATTTTGTTAGATCTTTAGTGTCTTAGGAAAGAACTTGTTGTGTAATCTATATTCCTTTCTTTTACTTTTAGAAATCACCTTACCCTTTAGATAATGACCAAAATTGAAACTAGTAATCAACCCAAATTCCATCTTAGAAAATTAAATTACTTAGTCAAATACTAAAAACCAAATTTGTTCCTTTGCTCTAGGCCTAATAACATAAACTTCTCTTAGTAATATGCTATGGACTAACATTCCTAAGAAGTTAAACTTTTGCACCCCGAAAATCTCCCAAAGTATGATTGTGAAAACAAATTGAATTATGTTGCATTTAGCTTCTGTTTAATCCTTTTAATATTTCACATGTGTGATAATGATGCTATAACTCCTTGAAAAAAGAATTGCCTATACTATCTTCAACATTTTACTCATATTGGGATTTAATATATCCATAATTACTATTTAACAAATAATAAAGCCAAAGAATTATTATAAAAGAGTAATTTTACCATTAAAAAAATTATGACAATATTAAATGTAAATTACAAATTTATACCTCAATAAGCAGTAAGGAAAAAAAAAACACGTCAATATATATTGAATTAGTAGTTAATAAAAACAAGCTTTCACAATATTTAGTCTATTTAGAAAAATGAAGTCCACACCTTTATTGGAAGGAAGAATAACCTTTTTAGGACAAAATCAATGCACAAAAAATTGTAAGAAGTTCATTGTTTCCCCAGCAAAATTTATCAAGGGAAGATGACATTCATCGAGAAAGTGTCATTAATATAGATGCTCTCTTGAATAAATTCATCGTAGGAATGGGGAAGAAGTTCTTCGTTCCCTTGATGAATTTCACCGCAAGAACGATAGTTTTCATTACATGAGTGCAGTTAAAAGGGTACTCTCATAATGAAAATTATCGCTCCCAACAATTTTCATTGAGAAAGCATTTACAATAATAACACTTTCTTAATGAATTTCATCTTCCTTCGACAAATTTTATCGCAGAAATAACGAACTTCTTAAGACCTCTCAATCATCCACGCAACAACAAAACCTAAACAATAAAAGTAAATAAATTGGATTTTTAACAGAAATACAAGAAAATTGTCAAAATGTAAGAAAAAAATAAAAAAAAATGCATATAAAATGTAGATATCTTACCAAATGCAATCTCAAACCTTCAAAACTAACATATGTATTTTTGGAAATACAAACAACATACCTATGTTAAGTTGCCGCCACTTTTCATTGTTCCCTTGCTGATGAAACAAATGCAGTATCTTTCCACTTCAAGTTCATGAATTTATTTTAGTTAGATTTTGATAGTGTTTATAGTCTCTGGTTCATTTATTTTGCAAGAAGAAATGTCAAGCGTTTGGTGTAGGAAATAATAAATAACAATATAAGCATTTTTGTCCAATAAGTAGACATATGGCCCTAAATATAATACTTTAAAAACATGGGCTAATGACAAAAAGAGGTTTAAAGTTTAAGCCAATTTTGTCAATAACCCTATTAAGCTTGTTGTGACTAGTAATTTCATTATACTTATAATAATAATAATAGAAAACTCAAAAGATAAGAAAATAATGATAATAATGAAAAAAATTACCTGAGACTAAAATATGAATACATTCAATTGTTTTTAAACACCATTGTTTCAATAGTCATAAAATAAGGGTATTATCATATGCATTCTCTGCAATTTAGCAAATTTATAGTTACATGAAGAGAAATAGGATTTTGCAATGGTTCATGATAAAATTAGACTCGTTAGCAAATTTATAATATTGTATGTTATGTAATTTATTTCTCAAAAATAAAGTAAATATAAATTTATATTCAATAAATTATTTAATTAATAAAATAATAATATTTAAAATTTTTTGTTAAAATTATAAAAAAAATTAATTTTCACTAAATATTTCAAATTAAAACACAATACATAGTATTAAAATTTATTGTTAAATTTGAACAAATATAATTTTAGCATAAAATATATACATATTTAGTTTAGCAAATAAATTATTAAAGGGAATACTATTTATCTATTAGGTAATATAAAAAATAATTAATATATTTATAATATTTTATTTGACTTAATTTATTATGTTATTTTTTGTAATAATTTAATAAAATCTAGATATACATATTCAAATTGTTGAACCAATTAATAATTATAATAAATAAATATGTACATCGAATAATTCATTAAATTGAAATTTTGAGAAATTGAGTTAGTTATTTGTAAAAGATAAAAAAATTAAATTAATTTTTTGTCATATATAATATTATCTCAAGTAATGATACAATACTTCTAATTTTTTTTAACTTATTTATTTTCTCTTTCATTTACTCTATATTTTGTTTATGTATTTTATCACTTCTATAATTTAATACCATTAATTTTAATTTTTTAAAATATTTTATAGAATTAAAAATTAAAAAATTAAACTAATTGATAAATAAAATATTATGTTCTAGAATCGAAAACAAATCAAAATTTAATAAAATTAAAAAATAGGATACCCTGTTAAAAAGAAAAAAATTTTATTTCAAATAAAACTGAAACTAGAACCGACTTTGCCTACCCGTAATAAGAAATATAAAATAGACGGAAACTTTCTTTGAATTTAACTTTTCGTAAAGATTAAGTTCTTCTTTTAATTTTTTTAAATTTTTAAAATTTAAGTGAACGTTAAAATTTTTAAAATTTAAGTAAATATTAACACGTAGTATTATTAATAACAAACTATTTAAATTTTATTTTAATAAATTTATAAATTAATTTTATATTTTAAAATATAAAATAAAAAGAATAAAATATAATTTAAATCATTTATTATTAATTATGTTACGTTTTAATATATATTTAAATTCGAGAGAGGATCTTTTTCTCTTGATAAATATTTAATTTTTTTTATTTCTTCAAAAATTTAATCACTTTTACATAATTTGTACAAAGTATTTGAACAAAAATTATTAAAATAACCCTCTTTGTGAACATTTTTATCTATTTTATAATTCTAACATTTTCATTTAACTTTTGCTAAACCTTAAAGTAGATATTTAATAATATTCCTATAAAAATATGTACAGTTTAAAGAGTGAGTTTTAACTGACCTTTCTTCCTCTTTGTAGCTTATTGTCTTTGTATCCTTCCCTGTAATTATGTGAAACTTTGTAGTTTCATAAAAAAAACATTAAATAATTTTTTTGGTAACTTCTTTATTTTCTCTTTTATTCACTATATATTTTGTTTATATATTTTATCATTTCTATAATTTAATACAATTAATTTAATTTTTTTAATAATTTTTTTATGAAATTAAAAATTGAAGAAATTGAGATAATTGATAAATATGGTACTTTGTTTCAAAATCGAAATCGAATAAAATTAAAAATTAGAGTACCTTATTAAAAAAGGTAAGTTCTTGTTTCAAGTAGAATTAAAACTAGAATTGACCTTACTCACCCTTATTGAGAATTGTAAAACATGCAGAAACTGTTCTGGAATTTAACTTTTCGTAAATATCAGGATTTTCTTGTAATTATTTTTAATTTTTAAAATTTAAGTAGATATTGACATATGATATAATTAATAGCAACTGATTTAAATTTTTTTTTAATAAAATTTATAAATTAATTTTATATTTTATAATCTAAAGTATATAAAGTAAAAAAGATCAAAATATAATATAAATTATTTATTATTAATTATAGTACGTATTAATATCTACTTAAATTCAAGAGAGGATCGCTATCCCTTGGTAAATATTTAATTTCTTTTATTTCTACAAAAATTAAATCACTTTTTTAGAATTTTTTATTAAATTTTTTAACAAAAACTATTAAAATAACATATCAATGGACATTTTTGCCTATTTTATAATTCTAATCATCTAATTCAAATTTTATTAAATCTCAAAGAAGATATTAATAATATACCTATAAAATATGAATAGTCTCAAGAGTGAGTTTTGATCAGCCTCTCTCTTGTTTTGTGTTTTGATGATTGACCTCTCTTCCTCGTTATGGTTCACTGACTTTGTATTCTTCACCTTAATTAGGTGAAATTTTGTAATTTTACAAAAAAAAAAATTAAAATAATTTTATTTTTAAGGTCATTTACGTAAATATTTTTTTTTTTATTAACTCAATCACTTTTTATAAATTTTAGGCAAAATTACTATCATATAATCATATACAATCATAAACCACAAGTATTTTGATTAATTTTTTACTTTACGATTTTATTCTTTACAAAATTCTAATCAATATTCAAACATCAAATATGCAAGTTTATTGGTACAAATTGATTGTAAAAACTCAAACATATTCTAACAATTGTGAAAATATATGAAATACAAACAAGTAAATTTTTTGCATATTCTTCTTTATTTTTGTTTAATTTTATGAATCAATACCTATACATTGATATTAGAATTTTTTATGATTATATATTCAATTAATCTATTAAATTTTAGCAATGAAAACACAAAAAAAAAAAATACTAGAAAAATTGTACAATCTAAAAAATACAAAAATAAGTACAGTAAATTTTGAGTTTGTAACTTTATATGATTTTAAACCATGTATTTCAAGTGGGCTTGAAATTGAGCCCATTGTTGGGCTTGAAATTGAGACCCTATAGCCAACGAGAAAATACGTCCCATTGTCATTGTCATCTACATGGACCTTCTGCATAAGTATATTGTTAGAGTATGGCCTAAAAATTATTTGTGTTATTGGCTTCAAGGATACGTTTGTTTTATACATATATTATATATATTAATAAAAAAAAAATTCTTTATTCACAAATATATATTATTTTCTTTATTTAGTCATACATACAAATAAAGTATATTTGTGAATTTTCTAAATAATTTATCTAATAGTTAAATGATATTATTAAAGTTGTTCCCTACGAAAATAATATCAATTGGGCAATGATATCATATAGTAGGTATACTGAATGTCTTCGATGCACATTATAATATGATATTAGTGCGGGTAATATGATGGTCATGTTATCAAGATATTAGTATGAAATAAATAGTTGGAGAACTATTTATTTAAATATGATCATATAACAATAAATCATATGGTATTACATGTAGTCAATAATTTATCGTATACTTATACTAGTGTATGATATTGTCTTTTGACTTGAGACATTACTGACGAATCCAGTATAGATGCACATGGTTCACATGGTAAATAAATATGAGACTTGTCGCATCTTGTATGATAAAGTCAATTTAGTCACGTGTTATTTGTATTTGAAAATGTGTGATGGTCAAAATAAGATCCGTTAACTCGATAATCATAGGATTACAGTTTTTGCTGACTTAATTTGGATTCGAGTTTTTAGACGACTATTGATAAATGGCTAAAAAGTAAATCTCAAGCTATAGTAATTAAATGTCATACGAAAGAGTTTGTAGTGACAAGTTCAATACATTTAGATCGATGGTTCGTAATTTTATCGGTAAAGAGTTTTGACATACCATGAACCCTGAATCAATTGGGATTAGACAATGAAAAAACTTTACCCACACAGTATGTACAATTGAGATGGGAAATAATGAAGTATGACTTCACTGTGAATTAGAGGTTATAGCACATTACTAGATGTTAACTATAATCATTGAACAATCGAATAATTCGATAAATTTAAAAAGTTCGGAATAAGTTCACAACTATTCCATAATTAACCCACATTGTCACATTAATAACTAAAGGTAATGAGAAGCATTTGAGAGTGATAATATTATCAAATATAAAGGCTAGCACTTTTAAAAATAATATTTAGGCCGAAAGAAATATATATATTCGATATATATATTTATGAATTCTTTAAAATATTTAAAGGATTTCTTGGGTTTGTATGGAAATGTAGTTTATTTTAACTTACATGGTAAAATTGATTATTCCTAAGAATCTAAATGAAAATGTGTAATTATGGGATAATTACACATTGGCTTATGTATAAATACTTAATTACACTTTGATTAAAAATTAGCTAAATATTTGCATTTAAGTTTAAGAACTTAAATGTATAAAATAAAAATTAAGTGATAATCACCATTTTATACATGCCACCTATGTACTTTTAATTAAAAAGTAAGAACAAAAATGAAAAGATTATAATTTTTTTAAGTATATATACATGAATTTTACTATTTTTGTTTAAGTTAAAAACTTATAATAAACCATAGACTTCATATAATTGAAAGTTTTTCATCATCCCTCATCAAGTAAGTATTAAAAATTCATCCAAAATTTACCATTTATGCATATATATATATATATATAATATATGATTATTTAGCCCACCATGTATTTGTAAAAAAATTTCAATAAATACAAATTTTGATTTTATGCATATCATGAGTATTTCAATCTAGCACATATAATGAAAGAGATTGTCTTAAAAAGATAATTCTTAGATGCCTAAAAAATAATCAAAGCATGTTTGTATAAATAAAATAAGGTGCATCATTGTTAATTTTATTCTGATTCAGTCTATAATTGTCAATCGCAATAATGAGGTCAAATCAACATGAAAGTAGTTATTTAAATTAATTTTTAATTGTGGACAACTTTTTATTTCTTTTATTCAAATAGCACAAAAAATATATTGTAACAAAAAATTATTGCTTAATAATAAAAATAAAATAAAATATGCATAAAATTTGAGAAATAACTTAAAAAATAAAAAAAATAAAAAAACTTTTGAATTGGTCTCATTAAATAGGGTTTAATTGAACCAAGTTTGATTTTGAACTTCAACTAAGACTAAAATTAAACCTAATTCAAACTTGAAATCAAGCCCATTATTAGCACAAATTTGAGTTAATAGGATTCAATTTCTAACCAACATCATTGTTCAAAATTGAGTGCTCAAACTCGATTTTGTGCCACAAAAATTTTTTAACTATGTTTTTAATTTTTACAAATGAGTTTTAGATCTCAAATTTGTTATTTTTACTCTTTGAAATTATGAAATTAAAATAAATAACTCATCGAATTTACATAATACACTTACTTATAACAAAAAATTCAAATTCAAAAATATTGTCATTTCGAGCCTTCAAAAATATTGTCATTACAAGCCTTTCAATTTTTGAGTTTGTAAATTTTAACTTTTGATTTTCTTCGTAACAAACAAGACATAGTTATATATTAGGACAATTTTATTTAAAAATTATAAAAGTTATTTAAAAAGTACAAAGTTAATTATTTGCATAAATAACTTTTAAAATAAGACTATTTTGACAATTTTATATAGTTTCATTTCCCAACATCTTGTTCTTTATCTCCTTTAAAGGCTCACTTACATAAGATTTAACTAAACAAGATAACTATTTTTTGCTCGTTTTATTGTATTTTATATTTCTTATTTTTCTCATAATAAAATTCTTATACTTTTTTTCAGGTTATTAATTTCATACTTACTTCTAAGTGTAAAATTTTTCTTATCTAGAATATTGTCCATGATTTTAAGGGTGCAACATTTGCTTTTATTTTCTTTTATTGCTGCATCTTTAAACTTCTATCTTCGATGCTTTTCTGTTTCATGAGAAAGATTTTATTTTTTTTATCTTTGTTGATATATTTTTTTGTATTATTGATAAATGCATCTGAAGTGAGTTATAGCTAGAAGTAAAATTTAAAGACTAAAGTTTGAGAACAAAAAGTTTTAAGTAGCCAAAAAATAAGCTTGCCTCTTCTTGGTCATATTTCATGTTTTTGATACAAAGAGAACAACATGTATTTATACACTTCAAAGAAAAAACCTTAGCTAAAAGCAATGATAAAAGATCACATTTATAAGATAATTATAGCTAGGAATTGTACTATTTGTCTTGTTGTGATATACACCAAAATGACTGTTATAATGAGCTGCAATGGCTACTTAACAATGTGGTATTATAATGAATCAATTTGTGGTTCTAAAGCAAAGGTGTCTTTCTTAGCATGCAAAAAATGCAGCAACGAGAGCATTATAGAAGTGGCACCTTGACATGAGATGGTTGCTGACATGGCATTTGGTTAGTTTAACTCATCTTCTCAAACTTAGCTATCTATTGAGACATTAAGTTTGTTCATCAAGAATTCAAAACAGTCATTGAATAATGGTGTGATTAGGATATCTACTATTTATTCTTTTGTTGCGATGTATCTGACCTCTACTTCTTCGCTTACAATTTTTTTTTAATATAATAAACATCTATTTTTATATGTTTAAACTTTCCATGAAAATTTGGATTTTTTATCAAAAAGATTGCACTCTAGTTATCGCATTAAATGACAAATTTCTAAGCAGATTTCATGTTTATTTCAAACAGAAAGGAATTCAATAATGCTAGTTTAGAAGCTATTAATGCCAATAATCAATATTTTAACTCAGTGTTTGATCTTACTATCTTTTTTTTTTTTTTTTTTTTTGCTTTTTGGAACTTTAAGAGACTAGATTGACTGTTAAGAAAATTGTATAACCACTAGTAGATCTTCTGTCATCTGTATCCCCAACCTAGTCAACATTCGAAAACCCTATCAAATTCATTTTTCCTTCTTTTGAGTGATAGAACCTATAGCTGCGAATTCCTTATAGGTATTTTAACACCTTTTTGCATCCTATCTAGTGATGAAGTTTAGGATTTTCTTGAAACTGACTTAACTTGTTTACACTATGAGATATTTCTAGTATAATGAGCGTGGTATATTGTAATGCACTCATAGAACTTCTATATAATGTTTTGTCATTAAAATTATTTTTTTATATGCTTGGAGAATTTCTCACTGGTGCCCATAGGTTTTAGCATGGCTTTATAATCTTTCATTCCAAGCTTTACAAAGATATCTTGGATAAATTTTGTCTGACACATATGTAACTCCTGATTATCCATTTTTACCTTTATTCCTAAAAAATAACTTAAGGATCCCAAAACCTTTAAAGAGAATGTTTTGTCAAGTTTTCAAATTATCTCTTCAATTTGCACTTTAGCACTACCTATGATTAATATGTCATTAGCATAAACCAGCAAAATGATGATGCCATTTTTGTATGAAAGAAAGAAAAAGGATGTGTTTGTTTTTTAGTTTTCAAAACTCCAACCAATAAAAGCACATCTTAGCCTCTCAGACCATACTCTAAGTACTTATTTCAGGCCATGTAAGGCTTTGTTAAGTTTGCATACATGTTTAGGTCTTTCCATGTCTTTAAAACTTTCTATTTGTTTTATATAAACCTCTTCACTGAAATTACCATTCAAAAATGCATTACTGACATATATTTGCTTAATGTCTCAATCATGTTATACTGTTAAGCTAATGACCACTCACATAGTTAAGGACTTAACCATAAGGTTAAAAATTTCAATAAAGTTTATACCTATTGTTTGATGAAAGTCCTTTGTGATTAGCCTTACCTTGTGCCTAGCGATTGTCTTATTTGGATTATGTTTCAGTTTAAACACCAATTTGTTTCCTATTACCTTTATTTTTGACTTAGTAAGTATAAGGTTCCAAATTTTGTTTTCATTATCACATTGTATTCATCAATCATTGCTTGTTTGCAATTTTGATCTTGCATTGCTTCTGTTATTGTCATTGGCACAAACTCATCATCATAATTTTTCTTAATGTGGTATAACCTAGGCTTGTAAATTCCATCATTGGATCTTGTAACCATGGGATGTGTATTGAAGTTTTGAAAGATTTGGTTATATGGTAAAGTAAAGTATCTGTTTTAGAGGTGTATTCAGGTGTGTCTTTAGGTCTTTATGCCATTGCTTTATTTTGCTGACCATTTAATTGCTTTACAAATTTTTCAAAACTTGAAGATGCTGCTATTGAAGTGATCTAAGATGGTGTCCTATCAATTTCATTTCTTACAAAACAAAGAGTTAAGAAATTAAAAGAAATGCTAAGTAATAATAAACAATTGACCTAAAAGAAGACTCACTAGTTTGACCTCTAAGGATGATGGTTTTATTGGAAAAGTCAGATTCATTAAAGATCACATGTCTTGTTATCTAAGTTTTTCCCTGCCCATTGAGTAGAGATGTGTAAAATCGAGTATCTTGATTAACAGATTATCCTTTATTTCAATTCTGTTTGGTTTTTATTTCAAAATAGGGTATTTTATCTTTTAATTATTTAAATTTTATAATTTTTAACTATAAAAAAAATTAAAAATTTAAATTAATGGTATTAAATTATAAAAATAATAAAATACATAAATTAAAAATTAAGTGAATAAAAATAATTTATCAAAAAGAATTGTACACGATAAATTATTTTAAAAAAATTATATTATTACTCGAGTTAGTATTATATATCACAAAAAAAAAAGTTAAATTTTTTTTACTACAATAAAATTATATGCCTAATAATATTATAACGTATACATATTTATTTGTTATAATTATTAATTTATTTGATAATTTTAAAATAAATAAATATACACCAAAATTTTATTACATTATTATATAAATAATGTGATAAATCAAGTTAAATAAAATATTATAAATATATTAGTTAATTTTTTTCTATGCAGGTCAACAAATAAAGAATATTCATGGTATGGAGAAATAAATTATTTATTGAATTAAATATAAATATATTTTATGTGAGAATTATATTTGCACAAATTTAATAATAAATTTTAAATTATATACTATTTTTTAGTTTGAAGTATTTATTTAAAATTAATAAAATTAATTTTTTGTAGTTTTAATAAAAAAATTTTAATATTATTATTTTATTAATTGAATAATTTATTGAATATGAATTTGTACTTATTTTATCTTCAAAAAATAAATTAAATTAAATAAATAATTTTTAATTTTTAATATTAAATTAATTTTTCAACTTGGTTTCAATTCTAAAATTTTTGAAACCAGAACCAATTAAAAAAAAATTAATTTTATTTTGAAACTAATTTTTTTTATTCGATTTGCTCCGAAACCACTGTATAACTCTATCATCTAGACACTTATATCCTTTATGATTAGAACTACAACTAATAAAAGTGCATTTGATAGTGTGAAAATCAAACTTTTGCTAGTGGTAGGGTCTAAGATAAGGGCAACATGCATACCCAAAGGTTTTTAAGAAGAAATAATTAGGTTGCCTATGATATAACATCTTAAAAAGTATCTTAAAGTTTAAAAAAGATGATGACAATTTGTTTATTAGGAATACTAAGGTCTCGAATGCCTCCCACCAAAATTCAAAGAAAGATTAGCTTATGCAAGGATGGTCAAACCAATCTCCGTAATGAGTCTATGTTTCCTTTCAATTCCTCCATTTTGAATGGATGTATATGGACATGAGTGTCTCATCTTTACTCGTTGTGCCTTTAAGATTAGTTTTAAGTTAGTTTGCACGGTAAGATTATTCTTGTCTAGATGTCTTTCAACTTGAGTTTTAAAATTAAGAACTATAAATGATGCTTCTGCTTTGGTTTTAAAAGGGAAATGATATGAACCTAAATGTATGGGGTTGCATTTAAGCCAGAAACGTGGACTAAGCCAATAAGCAAACATGCAACAACAAACATGACTAAGTTAAGCCAAGTCAAGTAAATTAGAAGAGAGGATAAGTCAATCAGTTAAACTTTTATTAGATTACAATAAATAATAATTCCTAGTTATTTGCCTTTATGTTTTTTGAGGAAAAAGTATTATTAGTTAGTTGTTATCTGGCATGTAAGTATTAGCTTCTTATAAATATTATACAGAGGCTTATAAATAGCGAGGAAGCAAATAAGAAAAGGAATAAGATTACTCAGACAAATTCTCTTTTATTCTCCTTCTTCTTTCTTTATTTTTCATCTTAAATTTAAATTATCATTTGGTATCAAAGCCTTCGATTCTAACCATGAATACTTACGGTAAAGCAAATGCAGAGTTTTGCAATAAAGTTAAAGATATTTTAACTCAACACAAAGCCTAGTTTTGATCAAGTTAATGCAACTTTACAAATAGTATTGACATAACCTTAATCTCTATATGTCTCATGTAGCTTCAATCTTATTAACTCCAACCCTAGTTCTTTCACCCTAAGCGAGTTCTTATAATACCAAACCAAAACCTCGTGAACCAATTTTAAACATGACCGAAATTACCACCATCTTAAATTATCTTTCCTAAAGTTCAATAAAAAAGACTCCACATGATGGAATTATAAAGCCAAGCAATATTTTAACTTTCAAAATCTGGCAATAAACCATCAAGTACAACTTGCTTCATTTTACCTAAAAAGGATGGCCTTGTAGTGGCACTAGTGGCTAACTAAATTCAAAGGGCTATTAACTTAGAATGAACTCACACAAGCGATACTTTAGCATTTTGAGCCTACCGATTACAAGAATCTCTCTAAAGCCTTTACCTAATATAAACAAGTTTTTCTACAATTATCAATTACGATGAGGCTTTAGAAAGACTTTCACATCATGTAGATGGTTTACCAAAAAAAATTTTTATTAGCTATTTTGTTACAAGTATCAAGGATGATATCTAGTTGGACGTCAAAATCACACAACTCTACACTCTAGCTAACACTATTGGTGTGGCACAGCTCATTGAAGAAAGAAATAATTACAAAAAAAGACAAGCATTCCCTACTGCTCTACAATAACCCTTACAACATAAAGAAATATACCTAACTAAGTGAATGACATGTTAAGTTCCTCGCTAGCTCAAAGGTAGGCCAAAACCAATACTTTGCTCATTTCCTTTAAACAATTAAGTAACCAAGAGTATCAAAAGCACTAAGAATAGGGATTTTGTTACTATTGTGACAAGAAGTTCATTCCCGAACATTGTTGTGCGTGGCCATAATTATTCGTGATAAAAGACTTCCCTCAAACTAACACAAGCATTGATGACAAGATTTCTCATCGAATGTTCTTTATAGAAACAATCCCAGAGATTTCATTTCATGCTATATCAGGTACTGAAAATCCATAAACCATTCAATTAATAGAAAAATTTAAAAGGAAGGATGTCACAGTTTTTATCGATAACAGCAGCACCTATAACTTCATTGATCAATTAATAGTGACAAAAGTTAGATTACTAGTAGTCAAAAACAAAAGGTTTTAGGTGATGGTTACTAATTAAAAGCAAATTGAATGCATATGATAGTGTTTCGTTCTTACTTTAATCATACAAGGTCATGCAATTACAACTGATTATTAAATATTTTTAGTCGTCGCATATCAAGTTGTCTTGGGTGTTCAATAGCTAAAGACCCTAAGACCTATTGAGACAAATTATAAGAAGCTTCCTATGACATTTACGGACAAGGAAAATACTTGCACCTTTCAAGGATTGAGATGAGCAAAAATAAAGGAGTTATCAGATAAAGAATTCATGCACTTGTTAAGTACTACGTTATTTTTATAGATTATTCTCTCTATTAACAATGAACACTACCCAACCAACTAACCTCTTACATCTTCTCAATGAATGCTAACATGTTTTTAAATAACCTACTAGTTTACCCTTTCGGCGCACTCATGAACATCAAATTCCTCTATAACCTAACAGTAAACCAGTTAACTTAAAATTATACTGATATCTTTATTATTAGAAAAATAAGATCAAAAGAATGGTAAAAATGCTTTTGGATTCTGGTTTAAGTAGCCCCAACAATAATCCATTTTTATCTTTGACAGTCCTTGTTAAAAAGGCAAATGGCACATAATAATTTTGTATGGATTACCGGGCTCTCAATAACATCACAATAAAGGATAAGCACCTAATTCATGTTATCAATGAACTCCTAGATGAGTTATATGGAATCAAGATTTTCTCTAAACTTGATTTACGCTTAAGATATCATCAAATCTATATCAAAGAAAATGACATCCCAAAGACAACATTTCGCACGTATATAGGCTACTATGAATTCGTCGTAATGCCCTTCAGACTTACAAACACTTCAGCTATCTTTCAGAGTTTAATAAATGATTTATTTTGCCTATATCTTAGAAGGTTCATTTTTTTTTTTTTATGGCATACTAATTTACTCCAAAACTTAGAACGATCACCTTTCACACTTTCGTACCATTTTAATAATGTTAGTTGAAAATTATTTATTTGCCAAAAGATCAAAAATCAATTTGGCATCTTGCAGGTAGAATACTTAAGGTATATCATTTTTGAAAATGATGTGGTAATTGACTTAGCAAAAATCCAAGCAATTATGAAATGGCCTAAGCTCACAATGGCTAAAGGTATCCATGGCTTCTTTAGATTAGTTGGTTATTACTGAAAATTTATTCACAAATTCAATACTATTGTAGCCTTTCTTACCCAATTCTTGTCTAAAAAAAGATTCCAATGGAATGCAGAAGTTACAACTTTCCACCAATTGAAACAAGCACTAACCTCCCCTTCCCCCTACCCTTCTATTGCGTCTATTAAATTTTTCTCAGAGCTTTACTATAAAATATGATGCTTGTGGAATCGAAATTGAAGCAATTCTTACTCAACAAGGTCAACTCATTGCTTTCTTTCGCGAGACCTTAAAAGACTCTATTCTACCTCTCTCTACCTATGAAAAAGAAATGCTAACTATCATTAAAGTTATTCATAAATGGCAACCATATCTCCAATAAAAACCTTTCACAATACGGACAAATTAGAAAATTCTTGCATATTTGTTGGAATAATGCATCACAACCCTTGCATAAACCCACTAATTGCCAAAGATTTAAAGGTTTGATTACGTGATTGAATATAAAAAAAGGTTAAAAAATCAAGGGGTAGATGTGCTATCTCAGTAATCGATTTCAATTTCACAGTTATCTCATTGCCACAAGCAAATTGGTGGACAATTATTGAAAAAGAACTTAAATAAGACTCTTTAATGAACACTTATCCAATAAAACCTCTACAAATATAGTTCATTAATTCCTTCAACGAGATGAATTTTGGTTCAAAATATAAAGTGAACTTAAGTCCTACTTCAACTCTAATTCTTGCAGAATTATCGTATAACCATTCTTCCCTAGTAAAAAGGCATTTAGGATTCCACAAAACCTTAGCATGAAATCAAGCTAGTTTCGAAAGGCCCAACATGCGATAAACTCTGCAAAAATTCTTACAGCATTATATATATTTGAAGTTATAACCTTACCAGCAAACCTCAAAAGCCTTCCGCAAGTCTTTAAAATTAATAGCCTAATTCTTTGGTCCTTATAAAGTTCTTGCTAAGGTTGGACCAGTAGCCTATAAGTTTACTTGGCCTCTAGGCTCATTGATTCATGATATGTTTCACGTAAACCTCTTGAGGAAACATTTGGGACCTATTACTCATGCATCTACTTAACTTCCACCCATTTCTGGCACTTTGACAATCTTGTTACAGCCTGAATCAATGTTGAGCCATCGTGTTCTATGCAAGGGGAATTATCGTCCAAAAACAAAAGTTTTAGTTAAATGGATTAGGGCACCTGCAGAAGTTGCAACATTGGAAAACCTGAAACACTTCTCAAGGATGTATCTTAACTTTATCCTTGTGAACAACGATAATTTGAGTAGGGGGAATGATATGAACCTAAATATATAGGGTAGCATTTAAGCTGTAAACGTGGACTACAATCAGTAAGCAAACATGCAACAACAAACATGACCAATTCAAACCAAGTCAAGCAAATTAAGAGGGGAAATAAGTCAAGAGAATAAGTCAATCAATTAAGTTTTTATTAGATTACATTATGTAATAGTTCCTAATTATTTACTTTTGTTTATGTTTCATTAGAAAGAAGTGTTATTAGTTAATAGTTATCTAGCATGTAAGTATTAACTTCTTGTAAATATTGTACAGAGGCTTATAAATAATTAGGAAGCAAATAAGAAAAGGGATTAAATTACTCAGATAAATTCTCTCTTATTCTCCTCTTCCCTTCTTTGATTGCATCTTAAATTAAACTTTATCTAGAAAATCTAGGTAAATTTGCTATAGTCAACAACGAGGCTCATGTAGTATTTGTAATTGTTACTAGAAGATATGGGAGCTAGACCCCATAGGTCACTGTATATTATTTCCAATGGTTTTACTGTTTTGCATTGGCTTGATTTGAGTAATAATTTGTAGTTTTTACCATGTTAGTTCAATAGACTCTTTTTGCCGGAAAATTAAAAAACTGACTCTGAGCTAATTTTAAGTCTAAAGCTGAGAACAAAGAGTTCTGAGCAGCGTAAAAATAAGCTTGCTTCTTCTTGGTTGTATTTCATGTTTTTGATACAAAAAGAACATGTATTTATACACTTCAAAGGAAAAAACCATAGCTAAAAGCAACGATAAAGTATCACATTTATAAGATAATTACTGTTGGGAATTGTACTATTTGTCTTGTTGTGATTTGCACCAAAAAGGCCTGTTACAATGAGCTGCAATGGCTGCTTGACAGTGTGGTACTGCAGTGAATCAACTCGTGGTCCTAAAGCAGAGGTGTCTTTCTTAGCAAGCAAGAGGAGCAGCAACGACAACATTGCAGAGGTGGCATCTTGATCTGAGATAGTTGCTGACATGGCATCTAGCTGGTTTAACTCTAGAATATGATATTCAGCTTCACGTTATTGAGAAGCTACGCCTGATGAATGTTCCGAGGCTGTTTTTGCCGGTGTCATGAAGTGCTATAGAGGTATTTTGGATCCAATCCTTTATCATTCGTACTGTGCTTTAATATCAATAAAATAAGGAAACTCAACTTTATGACTGTCCATGTATTTGCAGTGTGTTCACCGAGCTAATGTAAAGTTGATGCTTTTAAGAACACATAGGAGGAAAATGATGATATTTGTCCTGAAATTATCATCGATTGAAAAAAGATATAGTTTTTTGACATGTAGATTTTTCTTGTTCCCTTTACTTAGAGGTTCTGTATCCAAGTATGCCGCTGGGCTCATTGTGTCAAAAGTAAATAAATGAATAAGGTGTTGACAATTATATCTTAGTGTAATAAAGGTTGCTGAATTCAGTTCTTTGATAGTTGTTTGATTTACATTGCAACAACTTGTTATTTTTCCTTCCATTCATCCCCAAAAACCTTGGTAAAAGTTCATTCTCAGTAGCAGGAAGTACTAATTGCTTTGGGAAGCAATGTAGGTGACAGACTTCGTAGTTTCAATGAATCCTTGCAGTGGATGAAGAAATTAGGCATGAACATCACAAGGCATCGTTGTTTGTATGAAACTGAACCAGCCTATGTAATTGATGAGCCTCGCTTTCTCAACTCTGCTGTTAGAGGTGTTACAAAACTTGGGCCACATGAGCTCTTAGGAGTGCTTAAGAAAATTTAGAAGGACATGGGTCGTACTGACGGGATAAGATATGGAAAAAGACCAATTGATTTGGACATATTGTTCAACGGGAGGTTCCATGTTCATTCCGATATACTTACTGTTCCTCATGAGAGAATTTGGGAGAGACCATTTGTCATGGCCCCATTGCTGGATCTACTGGGATAATCTGTTGAAACTGACACAGTTGCTTTCTGGCATTCATTTTCAAGGCAACCCTATGGACTTTTTGAAACGTGGGAGAACTTGAGTGGTGAGTCCTTCATTGGCAGGTTTTTACCTGTTGGAAATCGTTTATGGGATTGGTACCACAAAAGCTCTCTCAGGGGCATGCTGAATTTGACCCCAGATAGTTTAAGTGAGGGAGGAAAGTTCCAATCAGTAGAAGCTGCAGTTTCTCAGGCTCGCGTGATGATTTCAGGAGGAGATATGATTGATATTTGTTCTCAATCCACAAGGCCTATGGCCACTAGGATTTCTGCCGAAGAAGAACTAGAGAGACTAATCTGTGTGTTAGATGCTGTTCTAAGAATGCCCGAGATGGAGGGGAAGCTAATCTCTGTGGATACCTTCTATTCAAAAGATGCTTCCGAAGCCATCAGCAAAGGAGCTCATATTGTAAATGATGTATCTGCTGGACAGTTAGACCAGGACATGTACAGAGTTATCGCTGGACTTAAGTTTCCATATGTTCCAATGGATATGAGGGGAGACCCATCCACAATGCAGAAAGAGGAAAACCTGTAGTATGATGATGTTTGTTAGCAGGTTGCTTCTGAGTTGTAGTCACAGGTTAGAGATGCAGAATTATCAGGTATCCAGCTTGGATATTATTGTTGATACTGGAATTGGATTTTCAAAGAAAAATGAAAATAATTTGGACATCCTCCTGGGGTTATCGGCTATACAGAAAGATATTGCAATGAAAAGTTTGGCTGTATCTCATGCTCCTATGTTAATTGGACCGTCTAGAAAGAGATTTTTAGGTGAAATTTGCAATCGCCCTTCTGCTGTTGAGAGAGATCCTGCGACCATTGCTTCTATCACTACAGGGGTTCTACGAGGTGCAAACGTTGTCAAGAGTACATAATAAGATATAATTTAGATGCCGTAGAGCTTTGTGACTCAATGCTGACAAGGGGAAGAGCTGTAGCATGATTTCGGAAGATCCGGATTATTTTTCTTCTTTTTTTTTTTAATTTTTGTTTATCTGGGATTTTACTCTTGATTCTCTTTCCCACCAATTTGAAACATTACATCGGCCTTTATAAGATCAATTACTAAGCTGATAAGGCTAAAAGTGTGAGCTTAGTGACATTGGCTTTTGATTCCATAGATACATTCCTTTTACATGATTTGTTAACCTGTTGTGATGAATACCCAAAGCAGCAAATGAAGTTTTAGCCTTAATATTCCCTTCTTGTTTTAAGCAATTCTGCAATCCATCACAACTTCACTTAAGTCCCATCATCAGAAGCTAAGAATTATGCGTTCGGCGTAGAGAATAGAGTTTAGAAACATCATTGATCTCCAATTGTCATTTCATCCTCCCGCATCCAAGTTCCGCGTTCGAATACTGAGATCATGAATGCTGGAATTGTATATTGGGCGGAAAGGACATAAATTTGAGATCAGAATATGTTGCCCCAGGTCTAGTATGGCAACCACGAAGATGGGAATAGTGTCGAAACAAAAGAAAGAAAGCATTAATACAATTATGTAGGAGTAAATGCTCATTTAAACAAATGCCGGTATTACTTTCGGGCAAAGAAGTTCTGCAACATAGTTTTTATAACTTACAGATATTGACAAATGATAAAACATAGGGAGTAAAAGAAAAAGTTAGATTGCAGACAGTTCCTTCATTAGAGGCTCATTTTGCTATCTAAGAACTGTTATTTTGCTCCAAAACCTCAGCTTCAGCCCTAGCCATTGGGTCATCCTTCAACTCAGGATCGTCTTCTTTTTCCCCTTCTCTCTCCTGTGCCATTTTCTTTCTATGCAACTCCTCTGCAGCCTGCATTGCAGCACGGTTCTCTGCCTGTATACGCTGCATCTCCTCTTCTTGTTGTTGCCTTTCAAACCAAGTATCAGCATCCGCCCAAACTGAAATATTGAAAATAAACAATTAACTCTCATCAGCTAAAATTGACCCTTCAGATAAAGCATTTAACACCTGATCCAACACTGGCATTCAGAACAACTTTGAATGTCCTAGATGTCCCATTCGTTATAAGATAGCCACAAAGATCTGGCTTTGATCCAATATCACAAGCAGTGCCAACATACACTCACTGAATTGACAACAGTTTTTTTGGTCACTATTATAATAGTGGTTGTGAGAACACACAAACACACAAAAAAAAAAGTCTATGCACATGTGCATTGAATAGATTTTTTCCCTCTACCTTTAAAGAAATCAATCTATACTAGCACCAAAATATGGTGAGTGATACAAAATGGCATTATGTTTCTTAGAACCCCTAAACCTTGACAAGAAAAAGAAAGGCACAGAAAGTAAACTGGAAATCTTAAACAAGCAACATTTAAATTGAAAATCAGCAACTCACAACGCTTCCCAAAACACTATTGATAACATTACAATGTATAATTTGACAACACCATTGTGAAAGGTCTATAGACTTAACTAGGAGAAATGACATTATAATGGAATAGCTAAGGGACCCTGCAAGTTCTTTCCATCTTTACAACTGGTTGAAATATATTTCAAGTTTGAATATTAATAACATTACAGACACATGAGCAACCAAGTGAATTAGAGAGGATTTTTTTAATTCTAGAAGATAAATAAATAATCTATGAACCATGCCTAAAGCCCAACATAGTAAATTGCCAGAAATGTGTACCTCATCAAAAATCCTATTTCAACAACTCATATATGCAGCAAAATAAGACAATGTTTTGTTTAATGTAGTCATGTTATTTAAACAATTATCCCCAGTTAATGTAATTCACAGGCATCTAATGTCTTTGTAAGGTCCAAAATTAAGTCCATTTTAATCTTATGAGACTATAGACGCAATTTTTCCTTTTTATGATTTCTTTTTTGAAGGTAACAATTAATAATCACAGCCTTTGAAGAACAAAGGAAACAGGGTGATTGCAACCTCTGCTCAGACAAGGGAAACTATGGAAAGATTTTTCCAGCCGTTCGCATGTGCATGGATCATAACTCCTATCTCCCTTTATCATGTATCACAAACTAATTTTGCCTTCTCCACGATTTTTATTCTATAAAAGGAAAAAGCTTGCAAGGACTGCTTATTTCAATTAAATTCCTAGCACACATTCAGTCTATTACTGGAATCCCATATGAAGGTCTTGTAGGAGTCATACCCCAAAGTTCAAAACTACCCTATATGAAAAGTGCTCGTATGATCCTACTTAATTAAGAGACTTATTGCATAAATAGAACATTGAATCAAACTATTGATAGAGTTTTGGTGATCTACATATGATTTTCTAGGTTCAATTAGTATCTTCCATAGCAAACCATACCATCACTGTCTCTCTTCTTCAAGTATCAATGCTACAATATTATCTTCCGAAAAAGCTAAACCTAAAACTTAAACCCTAAACCCTAAACCCTAACTGAACAACAGTATGGCAGCAATTCAGTAACAAAACCAAAACCGAACCACATCAAATAATACCCACACCATAAAAGCAAATAATAACAATAAGCAAGAAAAGCTTACTGGGCTGTGCGGCCCAACCCTGCTCGCCACCCTTGATGCGTTCAGGGAGAGCGTAGTTAACAGTAAGGACACGGCCATAGAGTTCAGCGCCGTCCATGTTGTCCATAGCGGCAGCAGCATCTTCTTTCTCAAGGAAAGTGACGAACCCAAAAGAGCGATGCTTCTGGGTGGCCTGATCCAATGGCGTCTTGACGTCTTTTATGTCACCGAAGGGTATGAATGCAGCGTGCAGTATCGACTCGTTCACTTCCTCGGCCAATCCTCCTACGTAGAGCGTGTTCTTTTGTACTTGAAGATTCGCCATGCTATCTCTTCTTCTTTCTAATTTTCTTTGTTCTCCTGTGATGATACCCGATTTTCTCTTCTTTTAGTGGTCTGTACTCTGTAGGCTGGACCTGTTTGGATCTTGCAACAAGAAATTTTTACATATAAATTTAATTTTATTTATATTTCCTTATGAAATTTAGGCTTTTTTATTTTTTTTTTTTTTCTATTTTGTTTTAAGTGTTATTGCGAACTCCTCTTAGCTTACTGTTTGAAAAGTAATTGCAATTTTCTTTTCTTTTTTTTTTTTGGATTTCAAACGATGTAATCATCGTCAAGGGCACATACCACATTATTTGTGACAAAAATTAAAAATAAAATTTAGGAGATGTAACTTTTCTTTTCCCAAATACATGGTAATATTGACAGTGTACCATGTATACTGATACAGAATGACATTGAGAGTAGACCCTTACCATAACGGATTGGTAGGGATCTTTAAAGAATGAGAGAAAGATACAAATACCACATATCACCAATTGTCCATAAACTAGCCTCCGATTTTGTGCGTGCATGCATGTATTTCTAACAGAGTAAGGTCATACATCCATGTTCAAATTCAATCTCTATAATTTCACAAACAGCAATCGCCCTGTTCTCTTAATTATCTTTCCTCCTAATTATTCAAAATTTGTGACAACAATTGTTTTTCAGCACGCAACAAGGAAAAGTTGCATTGTTTCACTTCTTGCGTAGGTACAAGAAGCCAACCACCACTGAGATGCCAACAATGGCCACTGGAACAGCCCAGTATTGCATCGTCAAGTTCTTGAGCTTTTGAGCATAATCTGACGATTGACTTTGGGATGAAATTTCAAGTTCCAGGATAGATAGATACGAAGTGTCAAGTTCACCAATGCAAAAGCTCTGCAGGAGTTCCCTTGCATCTTCGCTATGCCCAGCATCTTCAAATTCATCTGTCGCATCCTTTGCTACAGTGAAATTACAGGCATCAAGTCATATTGAGGATTCACATCTAAAATATTCTTACAGAATGCTTCTGGGATTAAGAACTTCATGGTGCAGTAGGTTTCCCAAGAGATGTACCAATTAAAAAGCAAAAGAAAATTACCAGTTGCAGCTAGGACTACATCGTCTCCACCTGGATGCTCATCCAAATATGAAGTGACATCATAGACCTGAGATTAACAATAGAAATGTTTATCCAGTATCCCATGATATTTTCATAAAAGAATTGAAATTCCTTAAAGATCAAAATTATATACTAGCCAAAAAATCTCCAAAGATATTTATTCAAACTATGGAAGTCAAGGAACTGTGTTGATCATAAACCTCAATCTACTATACATTTCAGTAAATAATTCGTGTGCCTCATAAGGGACAGTTCTACAAGTACTGAATTTCTAATGGTTAATTGGTCCGCATTCAAGAGAAGCCATCCAAATATGAAGTGACATCATAGACCCGAGATTAGCAGAAGAAATGTTTATCCAGTATCCCATGATATTTTCATAAAAGAATTGAAATTCCTTAAAGATCAAAATTATATACTATCCAAAAAATCTCCAAAGATATTTATTCAAACTATGGAAGTCAAGGCACTGTGTTGATCATAAACCTCAATCTACTATACATTTCAGTAAATAATTTGTGTGCGTCACAAGGGACGGTTCTACAAGTACTGAATTTCTAATGGCTAACTGGTCCGCATTCAAGAGAAGCCAAATGACCTAAAGCTCAGTTATAAAATCATTTAGGAGGCAACCAAATGTAATTAACCAGCAGAGCCCCAGTTGGCCCAACAACTAATTCAACATTTGCCAGTGTGGAGGAAATATGAAGACATTTTAAAACTAAAATTCTGAATTGTTGAGTGCCAATGAGCTTGGTTTTTACAAGTAATGATTATCGACTATAATATCAAAGCTATTTGAACGATATCTTGTGCCTGCATCTTGAAAAGCCCCTCATTGATAATCAAAATTTCCAGCACAAGGCAAGAAGATTATGTTCGGATTCAAGTGATAACCTACTCATTAAATCTAACCAGCGAAATACTACAATAGAGTCCTTACCCACCAATTAAGCTTCATTTGAGACGAAGAATTATTTCAAAACACAAGATTTGTAAGATTGGGAGAAAGCTATTAGGAAATTATTGTAGAATATAATATAATACATCCAAAGCATAGAATGGCAATAAAGGGATCGTGCAAGCACCAATGAAATAAATTTTATACTGAAAATCATTTCATTTCATTTTGGTGTGCCGTACACGGATTTTCCAGTCCAGGGCAATAAAAGCAACTACTTGAGCCAGGTTGAATTGGCTAATCATAATTCAAATCCAGCATCAACTGTAGCCAAACCCAATAGCAGACACGAAGTCAAGGAAAGAGAGAACAAACGAATCGAATCAGAAGAGAAATTTATGCAAAACAGGAAGCAAAGCGAAAAGCTAAGAAAATAATGGTGGTAGGTACCATACAAAATTTTATATATACCTTGTTATCAATGACGATCCAGCAATCGTCTTTGGTGTTGTGCTGGGAGGCTTCTTGCATCGTGTAGAGCTTCGTGAGAGTCGGCATCTTTATTTGTCGCCCGCTCTCGGTATCTCAGCAAGATTTTTGTGAGCCTCAACCTCAGCCTCAACGTCAATGATTGATAAACGCCCGGTGACCAAACCAAACCTAACCGATTCGATCTGACCTATAACCCTGGCCCTGGCCCTGGCCCTGGCCCTGACCCTGACCCTGACCCGTTTTTGTCACTCGGGTGAAGGTTTCGGGCGGTCTAATAAATAATAATTCTTAAAATTTTAGAAGCTACTGTTAGAATTTTAAAAAATGTGGATTTTAATTGATGATTTTAGATTAAAATTGCTTTTAATAAAAAAAATTTTAAATTAATTATTTTTAAGTTTCTTATTTTAATAACAATAATAATTATATCGTATGTGCTTATAAAATAATCTTCATGATCGTATTTATACTAAATCTCATATGATATAATATATATTTAATATTTTATTTATAGTTTATAATTTTTAATTACTTAATTTTTTTATGAAGAAAATTATAATTTTATTCATCTTTTTAAGTGCAGTATCTTATTTGTATTTTTATATTCATTATATTAAATGTTTTATTAATATCTCAAATTTTATATTATTTAATTTCTTTTTCATTTAAAACAAAATTAAAATTTTATAAAATTTTCAAAAAATTATTTATGTACATAATTGAGAAAAAATTTCTCTTGGATAATTATTAGAGTAGAAATTGTCAATATGCACATAAATATTTAGATTGCATCATAATTACCTATTATAATTTAGTACAACTTTATTATTTTAAGCTTATTATACATCTATTAGCTTTATAAAGTTTAACAAAGCTCAATTAATTAGTTATTAAATTAGAAAAGTTTCTTACAAGTTAAGTACAATTGAATTAAATAAAGATAATAATTTATGATACAACTTATTAATCCAACACACGCACAACACAAAAATAGCAAGTTTGATTAACCTAAAATGATATAAATATAAATTATATTATATTTATTTAGTTTAAAATTTTTAATACATGTATTTATTTTTACGTGAGTAATTATTTAAGTCGCAATATCATATTAATTATTTATTTTATGCGATGTTTAAAATTATATAGTTATATTTGAAGTAAAATTAAATAAAATTTTAATAGATTGTAATTTAAATATTTTAAAAAATATATAAAATAAGTAATATAAATAAATTAATATAATTAATTTATTTAATTTTTTATTTTTTTTTTATGTTTACGTATGTTTAAATTTTTAAAAATTAAGGATAAAAAAAATATTAAAAAAAGATGCTTGTCTATCAAATATTAAACAAGAGACAACCAAGCAGAAGGCACAGACAAGGGGGAAGGGACGGTGGAAGAGAGAGGAGACATCAACTATCTTCTGAAGCTTAATCTGTTTAATTAGTGGCAAGTAAAGTGATGTTGAAAGGGGCAGGAAAAAGAACAACATCGATCCTCGATTGGACGATGAAATACAACACCAAGACAAATTGGTGAAGTGAGTTCTATTATTCATTTTTTTTTTTTATCCATTTTAAAGAAAATTCTTGTTAATTTTATTTATTTATTTATTAGTAATTAGATGGTCCATAACTTTAACATAGGTGATCTCATAATAAATTGTCTTTACTTAAAAACCTTTTTTAATTAAATTACTCACTTTAATTGTGCATACTCTCTCTGTGTGTGCATGCATTACGGTTGCTGATGCAAATTATGGTAGCAGCAACAGCACGACATCCACATCGCGAATGACGGGGAAGACAATGTTAAAAAAGAATTTGTATTCAGTTCCAAAGTCCACCGTACGACATTACTAGTTGGTACTTGCACACTCCGCCAACCCAAAATCAGACAAGGGATTAAAATTAAAAAAATAATAATAAAAAAAATGTAGGAAAAAATGTTAGCATCCATCAACGACGGACGATGAAATACGACATCAAAAAGATTGGAGAAAAGACACAAGATATCCTCATGGCAACTACACATCATCCATCCATAACAGACGAAGTGGAGGAGAGAAAAGAGAGAAGACTACACTTACCAAGGAATATCACGTTGACCTCACCATGTCGACACCCCGTTCAATATAAGAGACAGGAAGGAAAGAGCCAAAACGGACATTATATTAATATGTCCTTAGCCACGTCGCAATGGCTCGCCAGCACTTCCACTGGTGCAAAATCCAGGAAAATGAATAACAGTCTGTATAATATATCCGCAAGACAACTTTGACAGCCGCACATCAGCCTGTGTCACTAAAATTGATGAAAACCCAATTTCATTCCCAAGGCAAATCCACATAGCTATTCTTCAACTAACAGAGAAAAGGATATATACGTAATCGGCTTGTTATAATAGATATATATGTTGTACACCTGAAATGTATCTTTTGTTCCAGAAGGTCAGTAACATAAACGATTACCAAAAGTATTTGCTGTTTGTGCAGAGAAACTAGCTGCAAAACATGTCCTGCTACATAGATTTGAGATACGCCCTCCCACCATTGATAAACCTCGGTTTTCTATTCCTACCACCAAACCAAGATTATGGTTTTAGTAAGATTCTTCAGTATCCATTTCTCCTCGCACCATTATTGGTTCTTGCTATTCGGGCATTTCTTTATCTTTTTACCTCAATCAAACTTGGCCTAAATGTTCAGCCAATCCGCCTGCAAGCCGGGGACATTTCGTCTCCTGTTGCTCTCTTGTTATTAGCCTCAATTATTTTCCCACCACCACCCTTCTGGTTTGTTTACTTGGTTCTCATAGTTATATCCCCTTGGCATGGAATGCTTATTAATTTGATCAAGTGTTTTCTTAGCTGGCTTCATCACACTCTTCGATCGGTCCCGCCTCTTAAAATCACTTGCATCCCCCAACGTCGTCAAGAGAACGTAGAGGTAGGGGTAGAGGTAGAGGCAGAGCCAATTGTTGGTCAAGTTCAGGCTGAGGCACTTGTTGAAATTGAAGCTAATTAATGATACGGAAGACGTGAATGGAACCCCAACCCAGCTTACTTATCCTTCAACAAGAGGAAATATTGGTGTAGTATGTTTGTACGGGTTCGTTTAATTTCCTGATGTACGTGTAAGTGATAAGCTTGATCGTGTATTATTATTATTATTATTATTATGATTATTATTATTATTATTTTTATTTTGGTTATTTGGTGTGGGGTGATGTATATAATAGCTCTGCAATAAAATCCCCGCAAGGGCGAGATCAGATTTAGTTAAGTCATCATTAATAAATATAAATGCATGAAACAGGTGGCAGCACAACTGTAGCTGCTTGCTCTTTATCTCTGGGCCGGATTCATAATCAAGGGCATTCCTGTTCAATTATATTTATATGTAATTATCTTTTCTAATTGCTGTCCGCCCTTATATTTTAGTCACAAGTAAGCAAAACATCCCCTGTAAATTTTGCAAAAGCAGTGGATATTTCGATTTTGTTTAATAATTATAAGATCATACTCAAGGCTGCTGCTCTATGCTTAAGTTGTTCTTCAAATTAATAGACCCAATTGCGTGATTTATAGAAAAATACAATTTCATCTGAATTTTTGTATTTTTATTAATAATGGTTTAACTATTTATATTTTTTGATAATAATATTTGTGTTTTTATCAAGCATAAAATCTAATCTTTAATACAAATAAACAAGTTCCATTCTTCCAATTTGGGGTTATCAGTTTCAGTGACTGTTCCATTCAAGCAGAATTTGGGAAGGTATGCATGGTTCATTGATGTCCGGAAATTAGTATCTAACTATCAACTTCTTATAAATCTTGAATCATAACCTCGAAACAACAACTTGTCTGAGTCAGGGAACAAGTATTCGTTGCTCTCCCTGATGCAGAAACCAGTGACGACCCATGTGCTACGGGATAAATACAGCCCATCTGCCCTCGAGTTCCAAATCCAGATTCCGCCACAGTAGAGGCAATTAGGGCTTCTATTGAAGAAGATGACAGGATTGGCGGTTGTGAAGACGAAGCATTAGCTAGAGGATAAACAAGGTACCTGGAATAATCTCGAGCAACATTGCTACCATGCATCTGCTCCATTTGTACAATTCCAGCTCTCACAAAATTCATCGGTGTGGAAGTAACCGTACTGGTCTCTCCACTCTACTCCGCATCTGGATGAGTCAATGCAGACTGGATAATGGTATTATTAACGATGCTAATGCTGCCACTTTCAGTTGTTCATTAGCCAAAGCCAAAAACCCAACCAAAAGAACCAACAATGAAAAGAAAAGACCAACTGCGGAAGAAGAATCTACTTGAAATGAATCAAGAACTTCATCAATTGTCACATAGTTCAGGATTCATTCGAAGGATACCGTCAAGCCTATACTCCATCATGGTCCATTTAGCTTCAGCCCTCGTCTCTTGCTTGGCTCCTTATGAAACGTTCTTTTCATAACCAATGTGTTGTTCATCGTACATAATCTTTATCATTCTGAACTCTCTGCGTCCCAGACGCCATAAGTCTCTCTATTCTAGACCCATTTTCTATTGGGATTTTTAAGTCATGACTTGTGGATATTCTAGAATAAATATACCAATCAAATAAAAATAAATATAAAAAATATTATTTACACAATACAAAATATTTACGTAAAAAATTTTAATATCGAAAAAAAATTATTAACGTAAAAAATGATGAAAGAAAATTTATTATATAAAAATAATTATAATTACAATCTCAATAATTTTTTTTATATTTAAAATTAAATTACAACCAATTTTAATAAATTTTATTATTTCTCTTAAAAGATTAAACTCTTATAAATAACTATCTAATTAATTTCATAGATTATTCTGTATATATTTTATGTTACAAGTGAATTCAAACTCTCTATATATAATAAATAATAACATATTTTCATTCTATTTTTTTTAAATCTAATCTTTAAAACAAGAGTTTATGTACAATAGTAACTTATTTATATTCCCATTTTTTGTAAACGTAATCTCTAAAATAAAAGTTTTTACTACAATTAGAAAACTACTAATAAAAACAGGTAAGAAAATTTATTAGGAATATATATCCTTTTTGAAAAAAAAATAAAGTGACTAATTTTTCAAATTAAGTGACAAATTATCATTGGATCCACACAACTCTATTGTCTTCACCTCTTTTGATAAACTCCACCAAAATTCACAAGATAAGGCTTATGAAAAACACTCCATCTGCAATTGAGCTTTCTATAAAAATTGTTTCCAACAATACCATAAGTCTTATCACAAAAAACTATCACACTCCATCATATGTAGAGAACAAAACACTTAAAATTAAATTCTAAGATTTTCTTTTAACAAACACGTTAATCAGCCTGCTGAAAAATTATCTACTCCCATGTTTGGCTTTCTTAAAAGTCTTAGCCATCAACATAAACTCTACTACATCTTGTATAATCGTCAAACCCATGCCTTGTGTGCAAAAATGTGGACTGCTAAGAGTAACACATTCTTCTCCATGACAATCTAATGGCATGCTATAAGAATCACTATTTGGCAATTATAAAGATGAGAGACACACCACTCATCTTTATACAAGATGTAGAGTTTATGAATGGGTAAGAGTTTATGATTGACAAAACCACTGTCTCTTATAAAGATAAGAGATACACTACTAGTAACATTTTCAATATCTTATTTATTGATTTAGAGCCACTCGCCAAACTTACTCAATTTTCTTTTGGACAATTCTTTTTAAGGTATCCTAGTTGTCCACAACTCCAATAGATTCCTTTCATTTTGAAGTTGTTTATCTTCCAATTACTAGTTGCTAATAGAGAATCCTCAAAAGTTTCATTACTACCATCTTTCAATCTTAGTTCTTCATTCAAGATTCACAATTTTCTTTCCATACATTGATGTAGGCAACATGTGTTTATAACAATATGGAAGAGACCAAAGAAGCCTTAGTGCCTTATCCTCCTCTTCAATTTGGACTTCAATAACTTCTAATCCAAACATGATGCTATTGAGAATACATTGAGATGATAAAAAACTTTTGTACCTTCAGCCATCTACAAAGTATAAAATTGTTCTTTTAGATTCAATCAGTTTGAGATGCTTTTTGTTTGATGCAAGTTCTCCAACCCTGCCCCAAGTTTTTTTGTGGTAGGAATCTTTATTACATTTGCAATAATATTTTCCGTTGAGAGAGCCTTATTGCACTTAACCCCCTCAGATCTAACTCTTCCTAATTTTCATCGCTTATACTAAATTTATTAGAATCACTGGTAGGAATAGGATTTAATTTGCCCTTCAATGCCCTGTATAACCTATATTGGATCAATTTATCCTCCACTTGTATCTACCATTAGCCAAAATTGATTCTCTCATCGAATTTTTTTACATCAAACTTTGTTTGATTTGAATATTTACTTATGACATATTTGTTTTATCGTAAAACCTAACACAATGATATCACTTGGTGGAAGTACCTTGGATCTCTTAGAACAAATATATTAATTAAATAAAAATAAATATGAAAGAATACCAATTTACGATACAAAGTGTTTATGCGAAAAATTATTGTACCAAAAAAAATCACAATCACTTAAAACAACGAGAGAAAAATTTACTATGTAAAAATAATTACAATTACACTCTTAATAATTTCTTCCACGTGCAAAAGCTAATTATACCCAATCTCAATATATCTTATCATTTTTCTTAAGGAGATTAAACTTTTATAATAAATTATTTAATTTCAGAAATTACTTTGTGTATATTTTATTTTACAAGTGAAATGAACTCAATCTCCTTGCATATAATAAATAGTAACATTTTTATTCTATTTTCTTACAAACAAAATCTCTAAAATAAAAGTTTTTACTATAACCAAAAAACTAACAATAAAAATAGATTAAAAAAAATTATTAAGAATATATATAAGTTTCATATACCCTAATATTATCATTCTTCTTCTTCTTCTTATAAGTTAGTGATGAAGTAGAGAGGCTTCTCATTGCTGTCTTCAAATTTCTTTTGCCACCCCTACTAATCACACTAAATATCTCCGCACTCAAACTCAACGTTTGAAGGCAATGACTGGTTGGTCACCTTCTTGAATGGATAACCCAGGATTATTTCTTCATCCGTTGTAACGAAACGAAACCCTAATAGCAATGGCGCTTCCATCATCGGCATGGCTCTCTTGCAGAGAATAAATAAGAACAAGAGGCATTGCTGCATAAACAAATTTGGGAAAGTTTTCAAAATAGTTACATTGATAAACCAATTTTTCAAATAGTGGCCTTCATAATTGTTTGGCCAATCAAGTCAAAATTTTTGTTTTTGAGCCAACATACTCTCAATTCAAGAAAATAAAATAAAGCTCAATTTCAGTCCCAATTACATGTGATCAAAACCATGTGATGTAGTGTAATCATTTGAGTTTCCATCATAAAGGCTTTGTGATGGAAATTGAATTCTTATAACATGTGCAACTAAAATTTAAAAAAAAAAAATCAATTGGACCTAATTTTTAAAAATTTGGAATGGATCCCATGAAATTAGAAAATGATATCACATATTAGTACAGTAGATTTGTTTTTAAACACAATTACATTGGGGACTGATATGCACAGTTTAAAAATTGTTAGCCATTATTTGTTAGTGTTAAATATTAGATGGACCATTAGATATTTTTTAAGCTCAATTTTCATGACATGCATAAAAAATTTCCATGGGATCCAATTTCAAAAATTTTGAATTGATCCCCACAAAACTTTGAGACCATTTGAAGTTTTTAAATAATGAATTTCAATCAATAATAACCGTTATCAAAACCTATGATACAAATCAACTTTAAAAATTTTAAATGAATCCTAAAATATTTGTAATTAATATATTAAATTCTAAAAGAATTTAACACCTTGCATATTAGTACTCAAACAAATTAAAATTGTGAGTATCAATGTGAAAAATTTTGAAATTTTTTGTTATTATTCATTAATTAAAATATGGGATTCGTTTAAAATTAAAAAAAAATAAAAGTAAGAATTGTTTAATTGTTTTTTCTATTGTGAATGTTTTTTTTTAAATTTATGTAATAAAAAATTATAAAAGTGATAATTTTAATGAATTAATTAATAAAAATAAATATTTAAAAAATTTTCCCAACAAATTTTGTGTTGTTGCTACTACTGCTTATTTATGGGCTACAGCGACTTCATTTTCCAATTGGGCTTCACGTTGGGCCTCGATCAGCCCGTGTTCTTTCTAAGCCCTTGATCCATCTAATTAGAATTGAGTTTGCCACAAATACTAAATATCTCCCATGTACGTTTTGATTGCATCCAATCATCAATTTTTATTTCCGACTCAAATTACTAAAAATACTTTTAGCGTCCTCCCTGCAACCGGAGGAGTTGTTACCACCATCACAAAATAAAAGTTTCTTTAATTTGAGATGTAATTTTCGGGCATCACATATAAACCAACTGCATAATACTAATTATTAGACTTGCAATGGAGTACAGACACAGTTTGCAATTTGGTTTTGCTTCATCGAGAGCTTTTCATGTATTCTTGACAACTTTTCAAGCTCCTCAACACATTTATTTAGTTTCACAAAAACTGCCGGGAGCAACATATGCATAAAGAAGAAGTAACATCATGCATCATGAAATGAATGTACATCTAAAAGTACTGTGATCGCATCAGCCTGTTGACATTAGCACTGATAATTTCCTGCCAAATTAACTCTCTCGAATAAAAAAGTTCACAGTTTCTGAAACACATGGATGCAGTCCTCTGCATATGTGGAGCAGGGAGGTGAGATACATTGCTAAAAGTTTTTTCTTTTTTCCAAGAGACTGGCAATACTGTTGGCCGCTTTCACTGATTTCTCGCCAAGCTTGTCAACTGTCATCATATTGGAGCACAAGCACAGCACTTTGAAACAGTGAATCAGATTCATGACTTTCAACGCCAGTGAATTCATAGGATTGGCTACCTGTTCAATGAAGTCATTGACATCAATTAGCCGTTTGTCAAGAAACAGCTAATATACACTTAATGTAACATACATCCTCCAATGAAAAAGTTGAAACATACACCGAACAACTTGAAACGATTAATACAAAACTTAAAATAATCTACAAAGATTATTTGAAACATGAAATAAAATATTTGAAAATATGTATCTGTGTATGATTTTGCTAAACCTCAGGAGAGATCAAACTGTTTGGTTTTCTTTTCTTCTCCTAGAGTATGAATGTTGAATGGAAAATGCAGAATAAAGTAAAGAGTTACAAGGTGTAGGCCAACTACCAATTTAGAGTAAATTACTTTTACAATCAGACAGCTTATGGACATTAATTTGTTTTGTTGACTGAGAAGGGTGTAGTTCGAGGCAAAAGCTTTTAACCTTCTAACTTATTTTTATCTTTTTTACGAACAAAACTTCCATTAAAAGAACAAACAAACCATTACAACAGAAACATGTACACTATTTGGTCTTAATGATTTTGATTAACATTTTATGATTGAATGTAACTTACTAACAACTGAGTTGAATTGTAAAATCATTTGGATGTCCATGCAGAGTGTGCAATAAGGAATTTTTAGAAAATTTTGGAAATCAATTGTTTTGTTTTGGGTTCTTACTCAGGCTATGCTTTGTATTCTAGCATTAGGGGTTACATAAATACCTGAGTACTCAACAATTGAAATATTTGTTCATAAGATTGAATGAACTTAGACAGTCAAAAGCACAGAAAGTCTTGTTCCACAGTATGTCTAATACAACATATCCACAAGGAGTAGTCTTGAAAACAAGGAGTTTTATGTCATTGCCAAACTGCAACATTACCTCAAAGGCAGTGGAGAGAGATCATTCATCCCAAGGGATACCTTGCAACATCAATCCATCACCAATCTGCACTTACAAATAGCTAAATCAACTAGCTTGTCATAATAGTTTAAATGAGATCTTGGCAACCAGCACATAAATGACAAAAGATTGTATACAGAGCTCGACCTTGTTCTCCTCTTCACATCCATCTCTAGTTTCTCCAGTTTCTTCACTTGCAAATTATTAAATATCTGGGAATAGACAGCATCATGGTTACTTAGAGGATATTTCTTTCTTTCTTTCTTTCTTTTTGATAGAAAACAAAAGAATTAACCAGAAAGAAAGGGAGCTAGAAATAAGAAGTCCATATCAACAATTGTTGGCAGGATAATTAAAAGGATCAGATTTAGAAGCCATCAATAACAGCTGAGAATGAGTAACGTAATAGCTAGTAAATATATCCAGTAATTCATAAGAATAAACATATCCGCAAACTGGGTTTAGAAACTCACCTCATGCTTCAATTACTCTGTTTCTTCTTCTCTCTCTAGTAGTCATTTTCTCCCCATACCTCTCGAATATATCAGCCAAATCAACCAAACCCACCTCCCTTAATTTCTTCCCCACTTCCTTAAACATAATCACGCCTTCCTCATTGGAATAATAATGCAAAAATTTATTATAATCAAATCTAGGTACCTCAGCTCCTCTATTCATTACTCTTTCCACATATTTAGTAGCTTCTAGTGATTTCCCTGCCTTAACTAAACCTCCTACAAAAATGGTGTCAAAATTCACAAGTGGATCAGTTCCCTTCCTCCCTTTCTTCCCCAAATGCCCTTGCAATAACATAATGTAGGTATGTATTGTAGGCTCACACCCTTTGTTTATCATCTCTCTAAAAACTTGTGTGGCTTCCCTGACCCTTCTCAACCTTAAAAGCCCCTTTATTAATCCATGATACAGACTAATATCTGGTTTTTCAATCCCTTCAAAAAACTTGAACGCCTCTCTAACTCTACCCCTTGCTAGAAGCCCATAAATTAAGGATGACATTGTTGAATTATCAACTTCAATCCCTCTCTCAAGCATTTCCTCAAACACCACATAAGCTTGCGAAATTTTTCCTCTTTTACACAACCAATTAATGACAATCCTATAAGTTGAGACCCCCAAATCATCCATTCTCTCAACCCTCATCATCTGAAAGACCTTCAAGGCCTCATCATATTTATTTATCTTAAAAAAGGTCTCTATCATTTTGTCAACCACATCAACAGTTGACTCAAACCCTTCATCAACCATCACGTTCCAAACCTTAGAGGCCTCAATCAAGTCACCCACATCACAAAACCCTTTAATCAACCACCCATAAGTAACCGCATTTGGCTTAACCCATTCTTTCAACTTCAAAACCAAATGCTTAGCCTCAACAACAAGCTTACCCTGACATAAGGTTTCTGCTACCTTATTTAACCTCTCCAAACTATATTCGCACCCACATTCATTCATTATATGAAAAAAATTAACCATCTTTTTCATCTCCCTCACCTCTGCCAATGTCTTCATTGCAATCTTGAAAGTCTTATCATTTACCAAACGACGCTGGCCCATCTCTTGTAAAACCTCCCAGAAAAGATCAATATTTCTTGATTTACCTATGATGTCCACCATCTTGTTAAAGGTGATAGAGTTGTGAGTAAGCTGTGGCTGTACCTTTTGAGTGTACTGAAAGAAGAGGTAAACCGGACGCCAGGAAAGGGGGAAGTTATTACAGACTTGAAGGAAGAATTCATGAGTAAGATTGAACTTACAAGAGGAGAGGCTTGAGTGGAGACGTGACTCGGGTGAGTGCTGCTGCTGGTAGAGGATCGTGCAGACTTGGAGGAGGTGAGCTGAGTTAACTGGGAATGAGTTGGTGGAGTTGCTGCATTGGGGATGAGTTGACTGGACAGTGGATAAAAGTCGTACATGGTGGTTTTGATAGTGAAGAAAGGTCGTTAGGGGTTTAGCAAGGCTTACTCGTCTGATCAACATTTGACTTATGAGGGTGAAATAACATGTGCTTAATAGTATAACATATTCATGCATATACTATATATTGTCTCCTCTCATATAAACATATCCCCTGGTAGTCTTGAAAGCATAGTGTTTTCTGGTATAGCCAAATTGCAAGACCTCATAAGCAATGAGAGAGCCTGCTCACCCTGTCTAACACCAAACTTTATTTTACAAACAACTAAGTGAATTTCTAGCCAAAATGAAATCTGAGCAACCAGAACGTTCACGCAAAAACATTGTATATTGGGCTCAGCCTCATCCTCCTCTTCCTATCTGTGGTTTCTCCTCTTCAGTTTTTTTTTTTTTTAATCTGCAAATCAATACAAGCTTGAGAAAGATAAAATCACAGTTTCTTAGCTACTCTAAACAAAAAGCCGCAACTGACAGGTTCAGATTACCACTTTCCCATGTATTTGAAGCTCAACAATATTGGGAGTGAGTGACTTGATAACAAGAATACAGTCAAGAAAATAGCATTTGTGAAAATTTTTAAAGGGCCACGCTAAAGAAAATTCAAAGCTCCATTAATTTTTTTATCTTCATATTTTCACAAAATTTCTCTAACAAAAATTTAATGTGAAGTCAGCCAAATAGTTTCGCATACGTTTTCTCTATAAACAAATATGTAAACACAAATCTTTACAGGCCACTTAAACTACTTGAGAATTGAAATAATATGAGATATATTTGAAATTCATTGTTGTTATCAAATCTATCACATGTGAGGCAAGGCAGACTATTTCAAATTGGCAAACATGTTGACAGCTGATTTTAATATAAAAATCACTTGATCATATGCTTGAGGTGACCAAGATATAAACTTGGCACGGTCCAGTTACTGCTTCATTTTTCAATGAGGCGATAGAAATCTGAGCAACCCAATTCACTTCCATTGAACTAACACTGAATGGCATACCTAAACTGGAGAAAATTATAATAAGAATTTCAGATAGTATAAAATACTTGATGGCAGATATTGTGACTATATTTCTCTAGATTTCTAATTCCCAACCTGAAACAAATGCTTGCATATATAGAACATATCATTCCACAGTTTGCATAATTCTACAGCCGTAAAACAAATATTTGAGTCTAAACCAAACACCCTCTTACTAAAACTGAGGAATCTGGGAGCTCTGCATTTGGATATAATAGTGAACATTATTTAACCTCAAGGCCAACAGAACAGAACTTTGATCAAACAATTGATAAACAGGCTTAACAAATACAAAGAGTCTGAGATACAGCTTTCAATTCCCACCAGTAAAAAACGACCAAACACATTATTCTATATAGATTTCCCAAAACCAGCATCGTGTATAATTTGAATGGAATAGCTAGAGGAAAAGCACAGCATAAATACGAATGAATCAAAGGTTAAAGAAAACAGAAAGGAAGTTTTACTTTGAACTGGCTCTTCTTCGTCGCGGTCGTCACGATTTTGACTGAAACTAGAATTTAAGCACCGACGAGTGAGAGACGATCGTAAAGGGACGAAACAAAGACATGGGTTTAAGAAATTACCATCGACACGAGAAAGACAAGTAGCATAAAAGCTGAATAGAACAGGTTTCAGTTTTCCCTTAAACTGGAAAAAAAAATCATAAAAAAAAAAACCCGAATCACAATATCAAACCCGATCGAACCGATTTTATTTTGGTCCGAATTTCTCTTGAACTTTCTTTTATATTTATTTATTTATTTAAAATATTCACATTATATTTATTATAGGAGGGATTAATTCCAACTAGCTTTGAATTATTCATTGTGACTCTCTCCAAATTCCTAAAAAAAATAAAATCAATTACAAAAAATTCTCTACAGTAAATTTGATTCTTTATAGTTCGATTATAAAGTTATTTTTAATTTTTTGTTATTATTCTTTTAAAAAAATAGTTAATTTACATTACTTTAGACTAATTTTAGAAAATAATAGTTTTCTTTTTTTTTACTCTTGTAAAATTTCATTTATATTTATATTTGTAATTTAATTATAAATATATTTTAAGATAAAAATAAATTTTTATAAGAATTTAATTAATATTATTTATTAATAATATATTTTTTAAAAAAAAGTGTGAACATATCACTCCTTTTATTAAATTAATATACCATAAATTTTTTAAATTAATAATTTTTTTTTAAATTATTAAAGAGCGCCGACTAATAAAATTACTATTTTTCTCTATTTATTGATGTACCTTCTCTAATGAATATATATTATTTTCTAAAGCTTATGGGAATTTACACATATAAATAAATAATTAAATAAAGCTATGCATGACTTATAAATTGATCCAACGCATTAGTGAAAGTAGAGAGAAGAACAACAATTAAAAAAATCAACGGCAACAATTGAAACCATGGTTATTAGCATACTCAAACAGTAGTCCATGTTACTACTACAAGAATTACATCCTACGAATGAGGTGGTAGCTTTCAGGTATTCGCCTTGCCTAATCTTGCAGAGACATATGCTGCTACATTCAGAAAAAGAAAGAGAAGGAAGAAGAATCATCGGTGGACTATGCACGTCTAACATCCTTCTTGGAGAAAGAAAACTCAGTTCGTACGTCATGGAATTGGAAGCCGGAGAATGGCCATGCAATTTAACGTGCACGAGAGGTGGGTTCACTCAAGGCAAAAGTAATCGGACTACTTAATAATTCTAATGAAAGTCTTGTTGTCTAAAAATTAGTTATTCAGATACTAGATTAGATTAATTGTAGTTAGGTCAATTTATTACTTATCCGCCTTCTTTGTCTTTCCAGTAATAAAATAATTAGTTGGGAGCATGCCATTTGTTTTTACTATATTTGCATACTTATTTAATTATTGACTAATATTAGGCTTATCACTCTAATAATAATATTACCAAGATTTAGTTGGGTCAAAATTTTTTAAGATCTTTTAATCTTTTTAAGTGAAGATATAATACCCTCAACAATAAAATTGGTCAAATATCATGTGTTTCATCTATAAAAATTAGAAGAAAAAGAAAATTCAATTCAGATGGAGATGCATGGGATCAAACCCGAATACCTCTTGCATGCAAAAAGAATTATAACAGAATCTTATATTGAATTAAAAAATAATATACTTAGAATTTATAAAATAAGTATTGTATATTTTATTATATATATGTTTTAGAAAAATAATAATGACATAATTTGTAATAGATGATATCAAAGTTAATTTTTTTTTAATTTTAATATTTTTTAATGAGATAGTAATAACATAACTTGTAATAAATAATATCAGAGTTAAACTCATTTTAATTTTAATATCTTACCAAATACTCAGTCGTAATGAATATGTCCACAAAGAATTCATAAGATAGAGTTAAACTCATTCCACAGTCAAGCACTCATATATAACGGATATATTCAAGAAGGGTTATAAATTTTGGGATAAAGTAAAATATGCATGTAAAAAATTTTACTGTGATAAGAGTGCCACTTGATTGGGTAAAAAAAAACATAATAAGGAGTCCCATTATGACAAGGACATCACAAAATTAGGTGAAAAAATGTCACAAAATTAAATAAAAGAGAATGACATAAAATCTCACGTTATTGCATCTTTAAAGTTTATAAAAATAAGTAATGTACATATTTAGGCATATTATTAGAGAAAATATAATAATCTATCCCGGGACATGACCCTCTACCGTGGGAGGTACATCCCCCGTTTCATTTATTTTGTCCATTTAATTAATTCAACAAATGTAACCAACCCAAGTGGCGGGACAATGACAGGCGAAGCTGAATCATGAATGAGTGGAAAATATAAAACAGTCTTCCCTTATTGTTGAGCTTTTAATAAGAAAAAAGCTTGCATAATAACGACGATGATGCCATGGAGCGAAGCAAGCAAATGCCCTTCGATTTATTGACGAAGGACGAGTTTTAGTTTTGTTTAATTTCTTTTTTGTTTTATTGTTGAACTCTAAATGGAATAATAATTTCTTAAAATTATTGTTTATTAAATATTAACAGATGAGTAACTTGCTGTAGCTTTCAGAATTACAAAACAGCCCCTCCCACAGATGGTATTGAACAAATCCAAGCCATTCCAAGCTAAAGAAATAAAATTAAAACAAATTAAAAATAAAATAAAATTGCATCCAATTCCAATCCAACAACAACGAGCGAGGGCAAGGCAATATACTCCTCAAATTAAAATTCACAGATAAATCACCGATTAGCGCGCTCTCTGTTTCAAACGGACGGTCCAGATCCGGTCTTGGTTCCCCCAACTTGCTCGATATGTAACACCGTCTTCACTATAATCTATATAAGAACCCTCCTTTTCCTCGCAGCACTCTGATTTCACCCTCCTCTTCAAGAAATACAACTAGCTTTTGTTTACCGATTCTCCGTTTGAATTTTTGTTCGTATTCCTCTCTTGCGTGACAATGTCGACGACGGAGAAGGAGAGAGAGACTCATGTTTACTTGGCCAAGCTCGCCGAACAAGCCGAAAGATATGAAGGTCTCATTTTACGTTTTATTTCCATTTTTTTTTTCATTTCAGTCCGATTTTGCCGCGGATCGGATTTGAACGATCCGGCATTGTTCATTTTATTTCATTTATTTATGTTTCTGTTAACGTGTCAGTTTTGGCGTCGGATTGCGATTATTGATGCCATTGTGTTCCTCCGTGGAAATGCTTGCATTATAATTTAATAATGTTTGGGAAGACATTTTCAGGATCTTTTATACGACTAATGTGTCTGATTATGTACATGTAGGTCTATTATTTTAGTTGCCAAAGGTTTGTTTATTCATAGGTTTAATGAATATAATTTACCTTAAAATGTTGAATTTGATATTGTTAAGAGTTTGGAATCATGTAATCTGTCAACTTTATTTCTTTTCATTTAATTATAATATCATGGCAGTTGATGGAATTGACAAGATGTTTGGGAAGATAATTAGGAGCAATTCACCAAGTCATGGTCTTTACTTTCTCTGAAAAATATTTGGTTTTTTGTTCTACGACACAGAAATGGTCGAGGGTATGAAAAACGTTGCAAAGCTTGGTTGTGAGCTGACTGTAGAGGAGAGGAATCTCCTCTCTGTGGGGTACAAAAATGTCA